>JBAMCP010002409.1:0-12592 GCA_037075105.1 Lissocephala sabroskyi | reverse complement strand
GCCGTAATCTTTGTTGACCTCGGCGGCGGCTTTCTTCAGGATTCCCATGGCCTGGACCACGGCTTTCTGTGGGGTGAGTTTGGAGTTGCTTTTATATTCCTAGCTGGGTGGGGGGCGGGGCAGACTCACCGGCATTTGCTCGGTGCTGTCGCCTATGGAGAAGTTCATCAGGCAGCGTTTGGTTTGGGCGCCGTAGTAGCGATCGCTGGGCACCTCCATGGTGCCCATGGTGTCCTTCTCCGTCCGAAACGAACCCTTCTCCATGATCCTAGATTTCTGCTACTGATTTTTCAATGTTTACTTCCCTTCAGTGACAGGATTCTCGAATCTCCAATGGCAGTAAATCGGGGACTTCAAGTCCTCTCATTGGAAAGGTCCCAAGTCCTCTTAAGAGAAGTTGTCTTTTAAAGAAATTAGAGCCTCGTTCTGGAAACTCCTGAAGTATCATAATTTCCGGATTTGGAAGGATTATTCGCCTCAAAGATGATCCGACAGAGGATCTAATGGGACTTTTGACTTGAGGATCTTTATGGTCCTTGAAGATCGGTAAGTTCTTCTGAATTATCTTTATCTTCTTTCAGTTTCCCTCAAATCAAAAGAATCACAAAATTCCTTAACTTTAAAGCCTTTCAAATTCCCC
The DNA here is from genome assembly GCA_037075105.1 of Lissocephala sabroskyi. NCBI lineage: Eukaryota > Metazoa > Arthropoda > Insecta > Diptera > Drosophilidae > Lissocephala > Lissocephala sabroskyi. The sequence goes on along the minus strand of JBAMCP010002409.1, from coordinate 11,952 downwards.
ATTTTCAAGACTTCACTTCTGCCTTTCTCACCAACTCTGCAGACCCCAAATCCTAACCAAAAGGACTACAATTTTTCAACCTTAACTACCAAAAACCTTGAGTCTCTCAAGAGCTGTCCTGATCCCAAGATTCCCATCCCCACTCTCTGCCCGAAACTCCTCAATTGCCATGAAATTTTCCAGTTTATTTCTCGATCACTTGTTGCAGCACTTCCAGGACTCCTGGACAATGAACCGGTAGATGACCTCGTGCTCGTATTTCTCGCCAGGCTGCAGGAAGATCGACGGAAACTCCGGATGGTTCATGCTGTCCGGGAACTTCTCCGTCTCCACACAAAACGATCCGTGCTTCACATAATGAGTGCACTCCTTGCCGATTATGGGATTCTCGCCCTTCGCCTCGTCCGGCAGATTGTTGGCCGTATAAAACTGCAGCCCCGGCTGATTCGTGGAGACCTCCAGGGTGCGCCCGCTCGGCGGATGCACAATCTTGGCCACCAGATTAAACGACGGCGCGTCCAGATCCTTGGCCACCACAAAGCAATTGTCAAAGCCCTTGATCACCGCATCCTCGAACTGCATCAGCCGATCGCTCATAAGCACCGGCAGCCGCATATCGAACACCGTGTCGTCCACGGACACCAGCCTGCCCGTGGGTATCTGGGCGTCGTCGGTCTCCACTATCTTCTCGGCCAGAATCTCCACCGTGTGCTCCGCCAATCCCTTGGCCCCCGAGGCATGCCCAGCCAAATTGAAGTACGCATGATTCGAGAGATTCACGCAGGTCGGCTTATCCGTGATGGCCTCGAAGCGCACGCCAAAGCGGTTGGAGTTGTCCAGCCAGTAGTGGATGAGGGTGGTCAGGGCGCCCGGGTAGCCCTCGTGCATGTGCGGGGAGACATGGCGAAAGGTGATGCCGTCCTCGGACTTGCGTATGACCTCCCAGATGACCGTGTCGAAGCCGACGAAGCCGCCGTGCAGCTGGTAGGTGTCCTTGAAGTTCTTGGAGACCTCGATCTTCTGGTCGTTCATGATGAACTCGCCGTTGGCCACGCGGTTGGCCACGCGGCCCAAAGTGCCGCCGAAGTAGGCCGCCCGGGTGGCTATGTAGCTGGCGATGTCGTCGAAGCCGAGGCAGATGTCCGCCACCTTTTGGTAGGCATCCGGCATGCGGATGCTCTGGATGATGGCGCCCAGTTGGATCACAGAGACGGACATGAGATTCTCATTGGTCAGGGTGAAGCGGCGGACCATTTCCGGGGCCTTGGTGAAGGGATTGATGGCCAGGCCGAAGATCTCCTCGGTGAGCGTGACGGTCATGGCGGCGGCTGCTCTTCGGATGCTTTACGCTCTTGGGCAACTGGAAAATTTCATAGGGCAATTTTTTGGTTTACATTTACAACACTCGAAATTTATGACAGCTAACAGAAGATTACAAGGATCATTAGATAACTTGCCAGGTGTCCGCAAAGTCACCAAAGGTCGACCGCCAGACGACTGATTAAATGCGACGCCACTCCCGCTTTTTTTATACTCGCCTCGCTCTCATCGCGAATGCAGATTAGCTCAATTGCAGTTTACATTTCGTAGCTTCTGTTGCTCTATTTATGTTAATTGTATGTACAAATCGGTGAGTAAATGTTAATTTAAATTTAGTACCTGCGCCCAGAATAACAATAATTGTCTTTTTCTTAGATTATAAACGGCAAGGACTCCGGCTCAGTACTTGTTGATGTTGAACAAGCGGACGCCGTGGAACTGCGGCAGCTTCGGCAGCGTCACCACCACCAGGGACAGGAAGTTGGCTATGAAGTGCTCCGTGTCGTTCCGCGTGTACAGGCAGGTCAGCAGGAACCTAGGAGGAGGGTTGGTTGACTTAAGAAGGTAAATTGCTGGAAGTACTCACAGTAAAATGGGCACGGCCGTGAGGAACTTGCGGGTGGCCGTCATTTGGACGCCATCGTCGATCTGCTCCCAGTGGGTCAACCGCCGGCCGTTGTCGTTCTCGATGCTCAGCCAGGGGGCGCCCTTGATGATGTGCAGGAAGTACAAATGGGCCTAAGGCAGCCAGAATTAGATATGTTAAATGGAAAAGACTTTTCTTTTACCGCATTGTGCAGCAGATTCGTGAGGGTCCAGGCCAGCGGTATGGAGACAAAAGGAATTGATAACAGAATTATGTGGACCGATAAGACGCCGATGAAGTAGGCCAGCCAAATGCCACGGGCGCCCAACCAACTGCGGTTCGGGTTGGGCTCACCATGTCCCCCGGCAATCGAAGTCATCTTGGAAATTCACAAGATGATTAAAAAAGTACAAGGAGTTTTGTTGTTACTTCGGCGAAGTTATTTGTTGTTGTTTCTGTAAATGGAGCTGCCAACTTGTTAGATGCCAGCACTGCCAGGGTAAGTCGGAGAAATCAGCTTTAATTTATAACTATATTATTTTATATAACCGTGATTAAAATTTTCTATTTAAAGCTAAAGATTTTGCGGATCATTCAACATTAAAAACATTTAAAATGTTGTAGTAGAGTTGCCACTGCTTTAGAAAAACATCGACTAATCGATGACAAAAAATGGCGCTGGCGATTGCCGATGGTAACAGGTAGGTGGTTAGACGGTCACATTGTGTAGCTGTATCTGTATTCCAATTCGTCTCCGTGAAAATTTGTTAAAATCGCTAGAGAAATGAATTAAATCGTGGAAAAGTATGCTGCACTAAGTACCGCCAACACCCAAAGTGCTAGTAAAACAAAAACCTTCCAATTGGCAATGAAAATACCACAGTAAAGCGGCTGCGAAAACTTTCTGCCCCGTTTTGCGTGCGTGTGTGTGTGCAAAAAATTGCAACGGCGTCGCTGAGACTTTTCTGGCGGGCAGACAAGCACAGACATGAGCGGCTCAAATCAAAAAGGAGGCGGCAACGGTAAATATCCAATTTTTTATACAGTTTTTTCTTTTTTTTCTAAAAGCTTCTTGATTTTGTCTTGCAGCCGGCTTTGGGGGCCAAATACCCAGCATCGAGGAGAAGAACAAGCAGATCCAGCAGGAGACCATGATGGAGAAACTGCGTGCCAAGTACCGAAATAAGCCAAAGTCCTACGAGGAAATCAAAAAATCCGTACGCATGTATTTCATAGAGAAGCATTATCCCTTGGATCCGGTGTGCAAGGCCACCTTGCAGTCGGCCCTCGACAAATTACAGCATTCCATCAAAGTCACCTCGCGCCATGGCCTGGTGGAGCGTCTGGAGAGCCTCTCCCGCCAGTTGGGCCTGAAATTCATGGAAGACCAGCAGCTGCTCTTCATCTCCACCGACATGTTTTATGTGGAAATCCTCCTGGACGCCAGTGGCAATCTGTCCGATGTGAAAGTCCACCACGAGTGCAAGATCGAGCAGCAGTCAAGCGAACTGGTCAACTGCCTCAAACGTGGCGACTTTGCCGATTTCACTGTGCAACTTGAGGGACTCTCATCCATCTACCAACTCAATGCCGAGCCAAAGGTCAAGAAGAAGGCCTTCGTGGCTTTGCAGGCCATGGAGACGGACATCTATAGTCTGTATCAAATGCAAAACCACAACGGCGACAGCTACGAGATTATGAACAACTCCTGTGTGGGTTTGGTGCTGCAGCGCCGGGGCGGTCATCCGCTGAAGATTACCTACTTCTGCCCGCCCATCCATTTGCCTGAGGCTGGGGAAACCAAGGCCACTGTGGACTTTACCATCGAGGAAGTAATGCGCAGCCCCCAGAGCCTGAGTGCCACCGTCAACCTCGAGGGCTCCTCGGCCAACAAACTCCAAATAACGCCAATTGTCACCTTCAATCGGGACGTCCAAACCGGCCTCGATGTGCCCACCTATGCAGCGTTAAATCAAAACAACTCCATGCTTATGCCGGCCACGTATGTCCTGCGCCTCAACAAGCCCATGCCCGTTTGCCATGACTCCCTGCGCGCCCTGGGCCTGGCGCTGCCCAGCGAGCCCAGCACCAGCGCAGAGGCAACCCCCACGACCACCGTGATGAACCTGATTGTCCAGACAGCCTCCCGGCAGTCCATCAAGTCCACCCAGAAGGGTCTGTACGTCAATCTGCCCAAGGAGACGCACTGCTACTTCTTCACCGACAACCGCAAGCTGCGCGGCACTTTGATCTCCTCACTGCCGTTCACCGAGCCCGCGCAGGTGCCCAAGATCATTGCCTTCCTCAAGAAGCAGGCGCTCTTCTACATGCTCCTCTCGTCCTGCGTGCGCGAGCAGCAAAAACAATACAATGGTGAGTTATTTACTCTCCTTAAAGCAGCCTAATTAACCGTATCCTTTGTCAGATATCGAAAGCACTGTGATTCTAGAGGTGACTGCTGTGTCCTTTAACCAGATCACCGTTGAGCTGCAGCATCCTTATGAGGAGTCTTTGGCCACCGTAGACTTCCTGCTGGACGACTGCCATGTCACCTGCACCATCTACTGCCTGAGCAACAGCTACGAGGAGCTCTCGGCCAAGCTCACCCGCACCGTGCGCAAGGTCCTCTCCATTCCCATGGTCATCTACAAGCTGCGCAAGTGCTGGGACGAGGAGCACCTGCAGAAGCTGCGCGGGGTCATCGGGCCCAGCGCCACAGGCAGTGGCGGCATCTACGGCAGCGCCAGCTCTGCCGGGCCCAGCAGCTCAATGTCAACCGCTCTGCCCGGGCCCAGCTGCAGCAGCAGCGCCAGCAGCAGCTTCAGCCAGTTTAGTTTGGACCCGCCCGGCAGCCTGGGTGAGGGCACCTTCGCCAGCGTCAGCAGCATAAAAATGGACGCCAAGGTGCGCTCCCTGGCCGATGCCTTTGCGGCCTCAACTTCAGCAGCCGCTGCCCTGGCGGGCCTCATTAACCTGAAGCGGGAAACTGATCCCCAGCCATCCACCTCGCTGGCAGCGGCAGCAGCAGCAGCCGCAGCCGCCCAAGCAGCGGCCGCAGCCTCGGCAGCCGCCAGCAGCGCCCCCAAAATGGACCTGAGCTCGCCGGCCGCCCAGCAGCAGCCGCCCAAGGCCAGCGACATTGAAATTGCCGACAAATACAAGAACATTTGGAAGGACAAGACGCCAAATTTGAAGCACTGCGTGAGCATCACGCCCATTCCAGGCGACGGCAAGGCGGCCCCGTCCCTGCAGCAGCCTCCGCAGGCCCCGCAAGTCACCACCACAACCAGCGGCGGCAGCATGGCCGGCGGCATTGAAATCATACCCCTGAGCACCCAGGCCACCACCAGCACCGGCGTGGCCCCCAGCACAGCGGCCTCGACCATCACCATCACCCCCATCACCGGCAAGGACTCCTCCAAGGAGAAGAAGCCCAGCAGCGGCAGCAGTTCAGCCTCCGCTAGCACCAGCAGTGGGGCCACCAAGCGCCCTCATGAAAGCAGCGGCAGCAGCGCTGGCCCCGGCAGTGGCTCCTCCTCCGCCTCCTCGAGTTCCACAGACACTCAAAAGGACAAGAAGCGCAAGAAGAAGCGCGACGATTCCCCCATGGGACCGCCGGAAAAGGTCTACTCGCGCCAGAACTCGCCGGCCGCGGGCGGAGATCCTTCCTCCAGCAGTGGCGTGGTCAGGAAGTTCTCCTCGCCCTCTTCCTCGCCCAAAGGCGGCGGCAGCGGCCCCAGTCTCATGCCCGGCGTCCCGCCCGGCGCCTCGCTGTCCGCCCGCCCGAGTCCCAAGCACTCGCCCGTCTACAGCAGCCCCAAGCACAACACAGCCTCGAACAGCCCCAAGTCGCCCTTCGGCACCCACTCGCCCAAGCATGGGTCCTCGGGCAAGCCCAGCATGTCGACTCTGAAGAGCGCCACGGCGGCCACGAGCCTCAGCCTGAGTCCCAAGGGGGAGAAGTCGGGCAGCGGCTCGTCCGGGGCGGCCAGTGCCTCCTCCTCGACGCCCACGGGCAGTGCCCCCTCGCTGGTGAGATCGTTTGCCGGCGTGGGCACGCCAGTGCCGCCGCTGGCCAGCAGCGTGTCCAGCGGTGGCTCAGTGAAGCGCGACAAGGAGAAATCCTCAAGTGGATCAGCTACGGCCTCCACCTCGTCGGCCGCTGCAGCCTCAAGCGCAGCGTCGTCAGCCTCGTCGTCTGGAAAGACCAGCCAACAGCAACAACAACAGCAACTGAAATCCTCGGTGGCCAATTTGTCGCATTTGGCAGCCGGCGGCAGTTTGAGTGCCTACGCAGTGGCGGCGGCGGCCGCAGCAGCCGCCAGCAGCGGCCCAGCAGCGGCGGCCGGCAGCAGCGCGTCCACAGCCGCTGCTCCGGAACTGACCGCCCTGCGCAAGGGCATGGCAGGAGGTGCGGTAAGTCCGTTTTCATTATAAGAACCGCTAGATCCGTAGATCCGATCCGTTGACTTCCGAATCCGAATCACCTCCCACCAACCAACCAACCAACCAAGAAACCCGTAGCACTCTAACCTCCGTAGTTCCTACGTTTTGTTTTGTATCCGTATGTTTTGTTTGTAAATCCTTTTGTTTAATATTTCCCCGATTTTTATATATATGCATTTATATAGTTTATTATTATGAATTGTTTTGAATGGAATTTTCTTCCTCATTTGGTGCGTTGAGTTTCCTCTGAAAAATTGTATAATTGTAATTTTAATTGCCTGACTTAACCTCGGATCGAAAGCGAGGTGTTTTGCGGTAACTGTACTTTTGTTTGCTCGCCTGTAAATTATGACAACGGATCGCAAGGATTCCGCTCTTCTGCTCTTTTTTCCCCCTCACAACTTAATTTTTGCATCTCTGCACGTGAACGAGATCCCGTTATTCGCTCGCCTCGCTCGTTTTGTTGCATGCCCCGCCCCCCGCCCCTGCCCCGAAAATTTGCTTGATTTTGATGGTTTTGTCCATTTGACTGGTTGACGGAGGTGGCTTCGGATAGATTGAATAAATTTACTAATGGATTTGCCCTCTCTTTTCTCCCACTTTTCTCTCTCTTTCTCTCTCTCGTTTGCTCTCCCGAATGCGCTGCATATTCAAAATTTCCTCGCATCGCTCGCTCGATTTGGTTGATGGTTTTCACACACACAAAATGCGACACTTTTAATGCTCTTTCTTCTCTCACTTAATCAATTCTTTTTGGTATTTTTCTGGTATTTTGTTGGTATTTTTTTTTGGTATTCTTTTTTTCGGTTTGGTTGCACGAATCTGCGCACATTTTGGTTTCTCTTGATTTGCTGCTCTTGCTGTTTTATCAACCAACCACCCACCCACCCACACACACATACACACACCCACCAACAACAACAACAACAACGACACACGCACACAACCAACCAACCAACTCGCTTACTTTGTCAGGTTAGTTTGATGACGTCGACGGCAGCTTCGGCAGCACAAACAACAACAGCAACAACAACATCGTCGTCGGCGGCAACAACAACACCGCCGCCAGCAACAACAACAGTGGCAGCAACAACAGCGGCAGCAACATCAACGCCAACAACAACAGCAGCCAGCCTAACACTGGCAACGCCGCCATTGTCCACAACAGCGGCAGCAGCAGCAGCAGCAGCAACAACGACGGCAACAGCAGCAGCAACAACAGCAGCAGCTCCGTCAACAACTCAAGCAGTGTCAGCAGCAACAACATCAGCAATCCCAGCAGCCTCGGCAGCGGCGGGGGCAGTTCTGCCAGCGGCAACAACAACAACAGCAACATTGCCGGCAGCAGCAACAATCAGCCCATCGGTCTTGCCAGCAGCAGCAGCGGCGGCGGCGGCAATGCCAGCGGCGCCAACTCACCAGCAACAACAGCAGCAGCAGCAACAACAGCAAACCAGTAGCTCGGCAGCTCCCGGCAGCGACACCAGCAGCGGCAGCACCAGCAGCACCAGCAGCAGCAGCAGCGCCCCCTCCACCGAATACCAGGTGAAGCCCAGCAGCCAAGAGGGGGGTCTCAAGTTGACCATCAACAAGACCAGCAGCAGCAGCAGCAGCAGTAGCGGCAGCAAGTCCGCCGCCTCTTCAGTCAATCCCACCGGCAAGTCGAAGAGCAGCAGCAGCGGCGGCGGCGGCTCTTCCAGCTCCTCCGGCAGCAGCTCCAAAAAGCAGCACACCGGCCTCAAGCCAGGCGTCAACAGCGGCCCGGCCTCCAAAAAGGCAGGCGGCTCGGGTTCCTCCGGGCAAAGCAGCAAGAGCAGCTCATCCACCTCCGCCTCGTCCTCAGCAGCCGGCGGGTCAGCTGCTGCCTCCTCCTCGTCGTCTTCTTCGACCAGCAAGCATCTTTTTCAGAAGGCCAACTCCTCGGGCAATCTCAGCACGAAATTAGGCAGTTCGAGTGGCGGCAGTGGTGGTGGCAGCGGCGGCCTGCCCTTGACCAAAAGCAGCAGCACCAATACCTTCCCAGCCGAGCAGCCAGCGGCGCCGAGAAGAAGGCCCAGCATGGGAGCCTTGGCCAGTGGCAGCGGCAGCAGCGGGCAGCGCAAAGGCGGCGGCAGTTCCTCCTCGACCAGCAGCTCAGGGGCCGTCTCTCCGGCCGCCCTGAGCGGTTCCATGTCACAGCCGCCGCCGCGCTTTGATCACCACACGGACATGATGACCATCCTCCAGTACGCCTCGCCCAGCATGGCCGCCAACATGGAGGGCTTCATCAAGGGCCTCCACAATAAATTCCAAATACCCAAGCTGTCCCAACGCACAAGCAGCGCTGCAGGCGCCGGCAGCTCCAGCAGCTCGGGACGAACCACCCCCAGCACAGAAGCAGGAGCAGGCGGAGGTGGCGCAGCTTCCACAGCAGCTCCTCCAGCAACCACAACGGTGGCTGTGCCGCCTGCAGCCACCACCACTGAGGCCACTGAAACCGCTTCCTCCTCCACCCAACCTAAGCCTGCTCCTGTGACCACCACCACTGCCACGACCACCGTCTCGTCCACCACCACCACCGCCTCCTCGTCGACGGCCTCTGCGGCCAGCGGCGATCAACCGGCCGATGGCATCGACGAGGAGCTCTTGGCCAGCCTGGCTGGCGAATGACAAGCACTCCACCGCCCCCTCTCCCGCCCCCGGCTAGCCTCGCCTTCGCTTTCTCTTTGTCAGTGTCCCTGGGGCGAGGGTTGCATTTACTCGTTAGTCGGAGCGGTGGGCGTGGCTGTAATGTGTTCTCTTTTCGAGGGGCGTGGCCAGGCTCGATAATTGCAAAGCGTTGTTCTATTTTTTTTTTGGTCGAGGATGGAAAAAAGTTGGTACAAAAGAGCGAAAATCTCAGAGATTCAAATTTCCCCAAGCGACTTTAAATTGTAAGCGAATTTCAAAAATTGTAAAAACCCAAAATAAATGAATTGATGTATGGAAAAAGAAAAGCTGGAGATTTTCCAGTATTTTCCTTGATTTCTAGGAAACCATCGTTCGGATTTCCACAAGGACGAAAAAAGTGATGGTAATTTCTATCGATTAAGTTTTTATTCCAGCGAATCCTTTTCGGATTCAAGTTTTTTTTATCGATTTTAATTCCAGCGAATCCTTTTCGGATTATATTTTTTTTTCTTCCCAAGAGTTTTATTCCCATGAGTTTTAATTTGTTTTGTTTTGTGCCGTCTTTAATCTTTAGTCCTTATGTTCGTTCTAATTGCTCTTGAACTTTTATTGATTTCTTTATTTCTATTGAATTTTTTCAGGACTTCAAAGTTTCTCCTCATTCATTCTATTCTATTCATTTCCATCTTTATATATCGACAGGATTTTCTTCACTTCTTCCAGTTTTGATTGGTAAGTCTGTTGTCTTCTATTTTGGGTTTTCAAGGATCCGTTTTTTCCCCTGAACGTTAGGATTTGGCAATCTTCCTACCCTTTTTATTTTTTTTTCCCAGTCCTTCCATTTTTCTTCAATACGACAAAGGATCTCTTTCAGCTTTTGGGGCATCTCAATTTCTTTTCAGAATTACAATTCCAAATCAAAATTCAGACATTCCTTTTCGTCCCCCCACGATTTCCTAGGAATCTTAAAATTTCCCGAACTGCCCATCATCTCTGATTGATGCGTCCTGGGAGGTCGTTCGGTTGTCCTTCTGTTTTCCTTGTAATTCAGCAATTTATGTGTAAATTGTCATGTCAGGCAATGAACGTATTTTTTGCTGGATTCTCTTTCCCTGCGTCCTGGCGTCGAAATGAATTCGACTGCATCGTTTTAATTATTTCCCTTCCCCGCTGCCCGCGCGCCAAGGAGCAGCGCCACTCGACTGGAAACGGAAGCTCAATGGCTGTAAGATGTGGGAATTGATGGGAATGGGCGGACAAATCGCCGGGACGGTGGGCATGCGGTGAAGACATCAGTGGGTCCTTTTGTCTGTCTGTCCGCCTGACTGGCAATTCATGAAGTCTGCTCGGTCTTCATTACAAGCTAGCGAAGTGGAGGAGGGTCGTCGGTTTTTATGTTACACTTCCGTTTCCGTTGCCAACCGGAAGCTGGCAAATTGCTGTGGTTGAATTTCATAACCGCCAGAACGCACATCCTGCAGATGCAGTGCTGCCCGCGGGTTCCTCAGGTGGTCGTTCTCGGAATTTCCTCTCCAAAAAGGCTCGGCGATTTGTTAGCTTTGAATTGGATTCTCAGGCGTTGGGGCTCGTCGTCTTTAAGGTCCTTAGCCTACCTAAGTGGCGGTTATTCATGGAAGTTGGAGCGACTTATCGTTTTCCTAGCGATTTGTAGAAGATTTTTGCGCGATTTGTTAGCGATTTTGGAAGACTTTCAATTGGATTCTCAGGCGGTGGGGCTCGTCGATTTTAAGGTTTTTTTGAGCCTTCTTAGGTGGCGGACATTTCTGAAAGTCTTTATTCTTTTTTTACTTGGTGCGACTTAGCGATTTCCTAGCGACTTTTGGAAGGTTTTCGCGCGACTTTATAGCGGTTTCCTAGCGATTTTTAGAAGGTTTTCGCGCGTTTTGTTAGCGGTTTCCTAGCAATTTTTTAGAGGCAGCCGCCCTTCTCAATTTTTTAACATTTTGTTAAACGATTTAAATGGGCATTATTAGTGGGCTATTTAAGGATAATTGTTGGCCTTCTTTCTAAGCTTATTTCGGCCTCTCTGCAGTTGTTGAAACTTCAAAGAATTTTTTTTTTTTTTTCTTATTTGTGGGCGATTTTCGGTGTCGGTTTTTCTGTGATTTGTTTTTGGGGTTTGCTGGCGTTTTCGTGGCTTTTCATTGCATTTTTTTTTAGTTTTGCCTTCTCCGGTAGTTTTTTCTCCTTTCACAAGTTTCTCCCTGCCGATTAGTGGACCATTTGCAGGCATTTATTTAGCGATTTTCTCGCGTTTTTCCCGCTCTTAACTTTCGGTCGTTCCTGGCGAAATCATCACCATTTTATGGCTCTTTTTTTTTTTTGTTTTATTTCTTTCTAATCAGTAAGACCTTGAAAAAAAATGGGCTTTTGAACAAATATTTATTAGACGATTATTTGGCGGTTCTTTGGTTTGGCGCGTTTTTCTCTTTTTTACCAATTTTCAAGCGATTTCTTGGCGGCTTTCGGCAGCAATTTATTGTGTTCTTTGGCGCTTTTTAAAGCACTCGGCTTTTCTCAGTTTTCCAGTTTAATTTTCTAGGTCAACTCCTTGCGGATAAACGAAAGATTTCCTCGCGGCTTCCTGGCGTTTTTTCCCGCTGTTTGTGGTTTTTGCTTGCGGCTTTTTCCCCACGCTTCATTGCCTTTGACTGCCCTCAACGCCTTCCTGGCCTTTCATCTTGATTTTCTGGCTCGCCTTCTTCGTGTTTTCGGCCCAGTTGGTGGCTAATTAGCCAAATCATCTGACTGATTTGCCAAGCGAATGAAAGCCTCCCTCGTGAAGTGAACTTGATTTTGTTCTTGGCTTGTTTTCCATTTGCATCTTAAGGACTTTCTATTTAGTCGAGCCCACAAAGTGACGATTACCGCTTCGAGTTGCTTATGTTGCAAGTTAAGCCGACAGGCCGCAGGACTCGCGCTTATCTTTG
>JBAMCP010002408.1:0-12604 GCA_037075105.1 Lissocephala sabroskyi | reverse complement strand
GCATAGTCGAAATTTTTGTTTGATGTGCTACGACTATGCTACTGCTCTAGAAAAAGTCAGAGTCGATAGCCGTAGCAAAACAAAAAACTACGGGAGTAGCATAGCTTTTCAAACCCTGCTTTTAAGGAAAGAAGCTCAAAGCATAATTTACATTTGATTAAGTTCTTCTTAAGGATACAAGTCGATGACCCAAACAACCAATTCCCTCCTCATCTAAAGGAATAAAATAAGCAATTCCAAATGCCTTACAAATCTTAAATGTAAAGTTCCTTTTTTCCCAATCTACAACTCGATCAGAGTCAAATGAATTTCCGTGGAGAAGTTCATGAATATAATCGTTGTCATCTTGTGAATCGAGTTCATCGCCATGTCCGATTATTGAGCCTTACTTTTCGACTGAATCCAAACAAAAAGTAATTACTTTAAACGACCACCGGCCCGGTAAATGCTTTTTCCCCCCTCCCATTCGGATGTTTATAAACGAAATTTAATTTTGTCCCCATGAACTGATGGTTCGCCTCTGGGATGCCTGTGGGTCCTGCTCTATCCTCTGTTGAAATTGCCACAATTACTCACTCGGAGATGCAATCTGAGGGTCTGCAAATGCCACTGGCTTTAAAGTTCATTTCACCAACTTCAAATTCCCAGTGCCTACACATATAATCGGGGGACGGCAAACAACTGACTTTACTTAACTGATTAACCCTTGGCCAGGCTGTAATGTCTTAATGCCCCTGCCCCTCCTTCTCTTGAGTAGCCGCCAGCCATGCTTGACCGAAAAGCCACTGGTCGTGCCGCCCAACCCAAGCTCATCCTGGGACTCTAGGTCCCAGGCCCAGGGGTTTGAGTTATGCGGTCTCAACTGTGGGACAGAAGAGCTTACAGGACCAAAGAGAGCGACAGGGAGGGCGAGAGATAAAGGAAGGCAGAGAGCCACTCATAGAGAAATGTGTCAGTACACCGAGAGAAATAACACATAGAATTCGTTGGGTGGTCCACTTTAGGATCACTTATAGACATAGGACCTCTGTTGTGATCCCTGACGGAACTAAATTAAAGATAGTGGAGAATGACCGACCAGCTTTGCTAATAATGAAGCTTTTTGAATTCTTTTCTTAAGTTATATTAAATTTTAGCACTGACCTACCAAACTGAAAACTGGCTGATCGGGAGAATGGGGAAACTTTTAGGAATACCAAAGCTGCAAATCAAAAATAACAAACGATTGTCCCCTCATAAAAATAATAAAAATAATAAAAATAAAAATAATATTATACAATTTAATTGTAATTCATCAATATGTTAAAATCATCATAGGGATCCAAAGATCAATGAGCGAGAAAAGGAAAGCAACTCAAAGAACCAATTGACTAATACAAAATATCTTTCTAAAGAGGAGGCAGTCTTCTAGAAAACCCAATTAATATGGTAATATTATGCACAGGGGAAGGGGATTAGAGAAATTTGTTCGTGAAATTCCTTCAATTCAAAATAACCCTTTTAAAATCTTTTAAAACTTGGAGCTAGTTGAGCTCTTTAGAAAGAATGTATGAGGGAGTAAAACCAGTTCAAATTTCCGTATTTCGAACCGCTTTATAGCAATTATGTTCTCTTTGTGGGACAAGCTGGGATTTTTGAGACTGCCTTGAGGGAAACCATCACGTCAATTTAAAAGAGCATTTTAAGTCCCAAGACCCCCGACCATATAAAAGATCCATTCTTTTAGAATGGTAAGGCTAATTTTTCGCAGTGTAAAGTGCGAGTTAAACAGCCTTAGGGCGGCCAGCAATGGCGAGTTGACGGCAACGGATTTCATTTTATGTATGGACGATGGGCAGCCGGGCAAATGGACAAAATGGGCAATGAGAGTGTAAAGGACCAAAGGGGGCAGGGGGGGCCGAACGACAAGGACAACAAATGTCATAAAACGGGCACTCACCTCGATAAACTTTGTTGCGTTTGCCAGAGCCGCTGGCGGCGACGACAATTTGTTGCTGCTGCTGTTGGTGTTGTTGCTGCTGCTGTTGTTGCTGCTGCTGTAGTCCAGTGTCCAGTTGGACCAGCAAACGTGGCTGAGCCGACGTTGCATGGCCGATATTTCCATTAACATTACTCACAGCGGCCGACGTTGTCGCCGCACTTGGCAATTGATGTTGCAACAGCGGCTGCTGCTGTTGAATGACATGATGATGTTGCTGCTGCTGCTGTTGGTGCTGCTGCTGTTGATGATGATGATGGTGATGATGGGCATGCGTATGGTGGGCCAGAGGATGATGAAGCAGCGCATGTTGCTGCTGCGGCGGCTGCGACGGCGGCTGCTGCTGATGATGCGGATTGGCGCCAACAGCGGCTGGTGGTCCATGGGCCGGACAAAAGCTACGATATTCACCATTGATGTCAATGTAAATTGGCGCTTCCACAAGTGGCCAGGCGCCAGCGGTGGCCACCGTGGCCGCTGCTGCCACGGCCGCCGCTGCTGCTGCTGCTGTCGATTGTTGCGCCGCAGGTGGCGGTGGCACGCTGGCGGCTGCAATGCCCGCATTCGAGGATGCTGCTGGCGTCAAGGTGATTAGTTGCACGGGCACCAATTGCGTGGCCCCATTTGGTCCGCTTGTGGCCTGCAAGTGGATGTGCGGCATGCCACCGTGTTGGGCGCAATGTTGTTGCTGTTGCTGCTGCTTGTGAGGTGACAACTGTTGCTGCTGTTGTGTGGGTGGTGTTGCCAGCATTTGTTGCTGGTAATAGACAGTTGTGTGCTCATAGGCAGCCGCGTATAGGGCGCCCTGGTGGGCGGACAGGTTGCTGCCGCTGCCACTGCCACTGCCGGCGCCGTTGTTGGCCGCCTGCTGTAATTTGGCCTTCAGCGCTGCCGGCTGAAACGGTGGCGCCAATGGTGTCAATTTCGATTTATAGGCCTTGATGAGCGCAGCACTGCTAGTGGCCATATCGATGCCACCCCCGCCACCCGCCAGGCCAGCGCTAGGGCTTGCGGTTTTTTGATTAAGCTGCTCGACCTTATTGATGGCCATGTGCAGTTGTTTTTTGTTGGTGGTCTTCTGGCGCCCGGACTGCTGCGCGCCATTGCTGCTGTCGGCTGTTCGGGCGCTGCCACTGCGATTGTTGTTGTTATCGACATTCAGATTTGCATGGGCCGCTGACTGGCGCTGCGGGCGGTCAATCAATTGATAATTGCCGCCAATGAAAGTCACTAGGTCGTGACAGGCTTGCTGCAGTTCCGCTTGGGTGGCTGCCGACGAGGTGGTCGGTGTGCCATCATCCACTGCATTGTCGTTTTCTTGGTCCTCGTCATCGCTCTCCACCACATGCTCGATAATCCGCAGATTATCGTAATCGATAATCCGGGCATAGCCCATTTCCAAGGCCAAGTTGGTGAGCCGCGTAACATCGTCGATGTCATCCTCATCGTCGTCGGGTGGATCTTGTGGTTCAGGATTATCGATTTTGGGTGATGCTGCTTCTCCATTTGTTTCGGTTATATTGTTGTCGTTATCGTTATCGTTTCGTATACAATTCGTATTGATTGGGTTATCGTTTGGTTTGTTTAACGATTCGCTTTCGGTTTCGGATTCCTCCTCAACGATTTGAGTGAGCTGCACCGGCAAAGTCTTAGGCTCCCTTGTGGACTCCGGCAGCAGCAATTGTTGCTGCTGTGGATCCTGTTCCCGTTTCTCTTCCTCCTCCTCGTCTTCATCGGTTTGCGTGCTGTTATCGATAAATACCGTTGCATTGGACGTTTCGCAATTGCCATAATAATCACATTCATTGCCCACCAGCCCACCATTTGTAGTGGCCACAGTTGTTGCTGCTGCCGCTGGTGTTGTTGGTGTATCATTACTGCCCGGCCCGGCAACAACTTTGCTGTTGGTCGTTGACGAGGTGGGCAAATGGGTGGTCACAGTTGCGGCTGCCATTGTAATTATCGGTCGAGGTTCTCAGCCCCTCCACCGCGCCCCGCCCACGCTTACGTTCTTTCTCTCGCCCCTTTTGCTTGTCGTGGGTGGGCAGCTGTTGCTGCTGGCTGGCCGCCCGCGTAGGCGGCTGTTGTTGTTGCCGGTTTGCTCGGCGATAACAATGGACGCTTTTCTTTATTGTTTGGTGTTGTTGGGGCTGCTGATATCGCTTAAGTTAATTATCGTTTGCAAATTTGTATGCTGTTGATTTTCGCCTGACGACAACAAATGCAAATTGCCCTTGCCTCGCATGTTGTTGCCGCCGTTGTTGCTGCTGGTTGCATATGCCTTGGTCCTTGTTGTCGTCGTCTAATTTGTGGGTACTTTATTTAGAAATTATCTCATAAATAAATTAGCAAATACGAGTACACGACGACGGCAGAGACCCGAAACCGGCACAGCACGCACTTCCGTTTATCGATCGACTGCTTTGGATTTGTTTCACGGGCGGGACCCACTCACCAGTTTAGTTTATTTTGTCCAAGTTAATAGCAGCAGCTGTTTGGCTTAAATTATTCACACTTGTTTGACTTTGGGCCTCGGTCCCAACTGCAAGAAAAAGAGGAGAAAAATGTCAGAATTATAACCACATAAAAAAGCACCAGAAAGTACCAACAAAATGCCAAATAAGAAAAGTGAAAAGAGTTTGCTTTCGTTTTTGTTTTTTCATTTGCCTTCCGGCGTCGAAAATTTCCCAATTTCTGATAAAGACGAAAAGTTTTCAACCCACCCGCCGCCCTCATATCTATAGATCTGTGATATTTGCCCTTAACATTTTTGGTTGTTTATTGAAAGTAATGAAATATTTATTTTAATTAAAATCAAATCAGAAATGCAAGTCGACGGGCAAACACAGGGTGAGGACTGAGAATTGGCCGTGTGGGAGTTCAATCTTCCAGAGATTTATTTGCCTGAATTTCAAACACAATTTACTTGTTTTCCCTTTCAATCGAATCTTGCACATCCTTCATTATTCACAAACACACAAGCAAAACGACGAAGTCTGAATTCTCTGTATTGTTATTTGGTATTGTGGAAATCGGCATATAAAAAGTTCTAATAGAAAAGATTTTTAACCTAAACTATCACAAAGCTTAGAAATCCTTGGGTACTTGGGCCTTCGACTTTCTTTTGATAGGAGAGGGATCCATTTATTCCCCTTTGATTAAATTATCCTTAACTACTTATATAAGTAAGATAAGGAACGCAGTCAGTCGAAATTTAAAACATATTCGCATAAATTTCGGTATTTTTTTCCCCTACGGTTTAAATTAATAAAGACAACTAATATAACTTTTACCCTTTTGACCAGTGGAGGGTAAGTGCAGAGTTTAAGGTAATTTAAAAGTTGGAAGATTATAAATTATTCAATATACTGATTTAAACGGTATTAAGAACTTATTCCCAATTCACTTGGACAACCGACTAGTGCCCTTGGAGTTATTGGAAGGAAGCTAGAACAAATTCGCTCGGTCTACTTCATAAGAAGAAAAACTCTGTAATTTAAAAGGTCTTAACGAATTGATTAATATTTTTAGAACATTCTTTCTTTCTTTCTTCAGTAGTAAAACCGTAGAAATTCCTCCAAAATCGGCCCTGGAATTTTATTCGCCCCACCAAAATCTAAGTCCGTATATTGACCAGATTAAAGATTGGGAAATAAAATTTATTTCATCTTTCCTTCCTTAATAGCCTGCTCCCAGCAGAGAAAATTTCAGGGTATCATTTGAAAGCCTTCCAAGCTTCCTTAAGCAGACTGAGTGAATAGGAAACAGAATATTTAATATACCAAAGCACCAAAAGCCTAAATGATCCAAAATTTGTCTCGACTAATTCATTCTTAGAATGAAGAATTTTTTATTGCCTTTTTTAGCTTTCAAGGAGTCTCTAAATTACAAAATAAATAACAGCAATTAAGATCCTAATCTTTGACCTAATTCCCACATATTTCTGCCGCTTTATCGGGTTTTGAGAGTCTGTTTAAAATGTACGGCATGTTTTTCAACAACCAAACTCTAAAATTACTCCAAATGAAGAGTCCTCGATCTGTTGTCCAATTTGCTTTTTATTGAGCCAGCTTATCTCTGCAATTGCATTCCGACCGCACCTGTGCCCGATGTGTCATAAAATTAAATTGCCAGCCGACCAAAAATTCCGCAATTTCCATAATTTCATGGCTAGAAATTAAACTAGCAGACGATTAAATTAATACAAATTTAGACGGGCTGACAGCAGACAACAAACAGAAAAAAAGAGAAACACCACAATTAATGCAGCCTGCGTGTGGCAGGAAGCAAATCAAAATCAAATTTCACACTTGCAACATTTTTGGCCAGCTGTTGGCAAACACGGAAAATCATTGGCCGTCATTCGCAGGACCTTTCGAAATTTCCCGCTTAATATTTACAAATAAATTACAGTTGCCCGCGAAATTGAAAACGCTGAAGTGACCCGAAAATCACTGGCCGAGGCCGGCGGGGGATTTAAAACCGCAACAAATTCAAATGCATTTTAAATTTCGCCAGGCGAAATTCGAAAATGAAAAAAACCACAAACAAATTGAACGTCCCGCGTGGGCCTGGCCCACTTAGAAAGCCAGGAAGGAATCCTTGCCCAACCAGCCGCCGTCAACCGCCACTTCCGACTTCCAGCTCGCTCTTTTTTTCGGGAATTTACACAAATATTTGCATATTTTTATAATTAATTATACAACAAAAAAGAGCACTTAAATACGCCAGAGAAAATGACAGCAAAAAAACGCATGCACAAAATTAAATTAAAATTTTTCCAGTCCGTAAAATGAGGGGTACAATTTTATACTTGGGGTTATAGGAGTATAAAAAGTTTGTGCCAATGATTGCACCATAAAAAAGGAGTTCTCGTTGATTTTAAAATGGTAAGAATGCATAGAGTCTATCGTTCTGTCTAACCTCCCAAACTAACTGCCAATAGGTCTGTAGGAATTTATGGGTAAAAGATTTTAAATTTTCTCGAATGCTCATCTTTATGTTGATCATCTCCGACAATTTTTTTAAGAAAAACGAATAGATAGACGAACGGACAACCAGGCGTATGGGACATTTAATTATCGAAGGACCAAATGCAGCAATAAAGCCTGACAGACGGACAAATAGACGGAAGAAGAAGGCGATTGTATGAATGAAGAGCAAGAGATTCGGGCAACAGGACAGATGAAGCAAAGAAATAAGCGCCAAAGTAGTCACAAGGCGACCAGGAAGTTGAGAGGAGTGGAGAGACAAAGTGGACGGGCAGACGAATAGACAGACGGACATAAGAGACCCTTTGGTCGTCCTTCCGCGAGTCTGTCTTGTTTCTACATCTGTTCGATCACAGAACAAAGCTTTTTTTTCTTCACTAAAAGCTCAGATCACTCAGCCCCGAAAGTAAATAAAAGCGCGACTTTCCGAGGCCCCTGAGAGTTGCTGCCGATGGAAAATTGCAAGTCATATTTTTGGTTTTCTTTACTAGTTCTGTTTTCCTTTGTGTGTGTGTCCCTATGTGTGTTTAGGTGTTCTGTGTCAACTGCATTGAGGTGTGAAAAACAATCAACCAAATTAAACGAACAAACACGCGAGAGCCAAACAAAATGGAATGGCAGGAATTTAATAAACTCCCGTCACCTTCAACTAAAGAATAGAAGAAAATTATCTAAATTAACTTATAGGAATTTTGGTGAGTTTCATCACCTCAGACAATCAAAACGGAGATCCTCTCAATGCTTTCAAAAAGCTGTAAATAAATTTTTACTATAAATTCTTAACATTTTACAATAGAAACACGAAATTATTTATTCGCACTTTTTAAAAACCCATTAAACAATTTAAAATTCCTCACTTTCCCTACCACAAAAAGCTCGAATTTTACATTTATTTTCCCCCAAAATTGTGGCTTTCTACAACAAAAATAAATCAACTTCACCGCAAAGGCTCAGCAACCAAGGAACTTTTTTTCGCACCTTCTATATAGAACAAAGTTTCGACGACGACTTCCGTGGGGCCCATAAAGAATTTCCACAAAGATTTTTTAACAAGCAAACATGGAACCGCCGTCCCTGACCCCTGAATTCCCCCAGCCCCCTCACCGCATTCGCCGCTCCGTTTTTTAGCCGTGCGTGTAAGCAAAATTCATGGGCATTATCAATAAGCTTCCTTAAGCTTCCTTTCTCCACACGCCTTGGTGGGCTGGCTCCGTTTCGTGTTTGTTGGTATTTTGAAAACTTGAAAAATGCAATTAAATTGCGACAAGTCAAAGGGACGACGACGACGACAACGACGACGGCAGGATCGACTTGTGTGCCGTCGTCCAACAACAAAGGACGCTTGACGATGGCAACAAATTTAATTAGTGGCAGGCGAAAAAAATTGCGCATAAAACATAAAAAGCAGAGCAGCTCACAACCACCGGCAACTGGGGGGCGCCACGGGCGGTGCAACCATAAAAACTGCAAGCCAACAAACGCGGACAAGGCCAAAATGTCGAGAAACTCGCCCCCGGAAGGCCAAGGATGGTCAGTGGTTTCCCCCACGGGGGAGACGACATCCATCAGGTGAGAAGTAACACGGAACCACGTGAGCTGTGATTCCACTCGTTCAACCGAAAAAAAAAACACACAAGCCACCCAAAAAAAACTTTCACTCAAAACGCACGAAGGCGACTCGCTCTCCTGAGTGTGGCGCGCTCTCGCCGCCCACGCGCTCACGACGCATGAGTGGTCACCAGCAACTAACCTGCCATATGCCGCCACCACCCCCCAGCCCCCTAAGGACACGCGCGCAACAAGTTAAACTGCCAATTTTTATGACCGCCAGTAAAGGGCAAAGGATAGGGCAGTCATAGAGGCTGTGGGTTGGGTCATCCACGCCTTGAAGATGAACTGGTGTTTTCCATTTTAGTCACAACCGCCGCGCGGCGTATTTACATTGGAAAACTTCCCTGACCCAAGGCGACGCCGAGGCGACCCTTTGATATTCCACAGGCAGCGCACAGCTGGCTGGCATAAACCAAAGTAATAGAGTCCCACGGAGGGCGGGTCAAGGGGCCCTGTTGCTCAGCCGGCGTATGATTAATATTTGCATTAATTTGTTTTATTGCCCATACGCCGCGTGTAACCAGCATGGGCTGCCAAATTCCCTTCTTATCTAACGCATGACGCGCACACTGCATGTGTGTGTGGGTGATAAATGCCCATCACGTCACGATTCGCATGCATGACAACCCCCCAGACTAATGGCCGCAGAGTCCACTACACCAATCGCCTCCGCCTCCGCCGAGGAGTGCAAAATTTACGGATAGCGAGGGCGAAAATTGTAAGCCTTATAAAGCCGCTTCACCTGGCCGTTGGCGTCATCAGAGCGAACCAAAAAAAAAACAAAAAAAAACCAAAGCGAATCTCGAAAAAAATAAATGCATATATATACGTTTGTGTGTGGATTTATATAGGACATATAGAGAATTACCAGCTGGGATAAATGTTGACAACTTGCTAACAAATGAAATGCAAACAGACGAAGGTGAGAGGGCGACGGCTAAAGGAGCCTCGGGAGTCCAAGCAGCAGCACAAAAAAAGGGAACGAAAAGGACAAAAAAGAAGGGAGTAAAGAAACTAGGAAACAGGGAGTTCCAAGAGCTGTTGATCTTGTAGTTCTTGAAGCCTTTGAAGGACCTTTTTTAATTATCTTAAAACACTAACTGAGCAGATTTTAAAGCCGGGATTATTTCATATACTTTGGCGTACAAATTGCAGAAAAACAAACAGCACACAAAAAAACCTAATTAGAAAAATATAATGGGATCTTATAGAGAATATAGAACAATATTTCCTACAAATTAAACCCTCTTTATATAAAATATCCACAATAACATTTTCCTTACACATTTTTACCCCAATCATAGATCCGCAATTTTATATAATATTCCTCTTTCCTTTCAAAAAAACAAGAACCTCCATAACAAGAACATTTCCTTGTCTTAAGAACCTAAAAGTTCCATATCTTTTGGTTTAAGTGTTCCTCAAAAAACCCCACTTCAATTTTATACCCCAACTTAAAAATCCCAAGGAGCATCTTTAAACTCTTTAAGGTCCCCCAGACATTTTGTTAAGATCTCCCAGACAGTTTTGTTGTACTGCTTTTTTCCTTCCCCCCTTCGTCCTTGTTTTTAACCGTCTGGTGCAGCTCATTGAAAACTTTCAGACAGGGTAATTAAACCTTCTATTCCTTAACTCAAATAGAAAAAAGCAAAAGCAGCAGCAACAACAGCCAGCTTAGGGCAGGTTAATGGAAGCGACAACCCAGCCAGCCCAACAGACCCGCACACCTGGCCAGGGGGCGGCGCGGAAATACCGCTTAGCCTATATTTGCAAGCCGCCAGCAAACTAACTGTATTCAATAACCAGAACAGGGCAAGGAACAAGACCACCCGCCCACCTCACGCACAGGGAGCCCCACACACGCACGCACAAAAGGCGCTTAAGGATTAAAGTCAAACAAAAACACCCAACAGGCTGGGGTCCGTGTCCGTGTCCGGGTCTGTCGTCCTGCGTCGGTCGTCCTTCGTTGTCGTGGTTGTCATTACCGTTACGCCGGTTGTCTCCTCAACGGTGTGAGTAATTAAGACGCAAGTGCGTAAAAAAATTGCCTTCGAGGGGTTCGGCGGGGCCGGCTCGTTCGTGCGTCTTGACGCGTCCTCGCAAATGTTGCATGAGAAAATGACGCAAGCAAAATGGACGACGCGCGGCCCAACGAGCACGACACGCACACAGTCAGCCACACGTAAAGACCGCCAGAAATGGCTTCAATTAATTGACTTAAACAACAACAATAAAAAAAAGCAAGCGGCAAATTTTATACACCGAAGGCTGGGTGCCCTCAACGGAAACGCGATGGAGAATAAAGAACAAAGTTCCAGGTTTCCATAAAAAAAACTATGAGACATTTTTGCCATCAACAAAAAGCTCTAGAATCAAGAATCTCTGGCAAAGAAATGTTAACAAATTTATTAACCTAACTTATAAATTAAGAATCTTTCCAAAGCTTCCAAGGAATGACAAAAATCTTTCCCAATTATTTAATTCAAATCAGCGCTCTTCAAAAATCTTAAGAGAGAAAAAATTCGCGCTTCCCTGTCCCCTATTTTTTTTACAATCTGCAAAGCCTTTCTACCTGATTAAGTAAAGAAATAAAAAACCAAAAACCTCTTGCCATTAATTTTAAAGAGTATACGAGAAATAAAACCGAACCGAGGAACACAGAAAAAATAATGAAAACAAAAACCAAACGAGAACCCAAAATGAAACGAAAATTGGCAGACCGACTGAGCTCGCAAGTCAACAGGCAGCAGTGCGTGGGATTTCCAGCAAACCAAGTTAAAAAACAAATAACACACACACGCACACACATGTAGGTGTGGACATAAAAAACATATCAACAATTTTGTTCCTGCGGAGAAATAAAAAAGCTTCCATCACGACAGCTGCTCACATTTTTTGGTCGGCATACTTTTAGGCGGCGCATTGATTTCACCTCACCACCACCAAGGGAAATACAGGGTGCCTGCTCATTAAGCGAACATGTTTCTGGGGTTATTTGTGTTCGGGGAAGCGGACCCTCCGGCGGGCCCAAATGGCAAATTTTAGCGGCCTTCGACTGGTGTCGGTGGCATTACAAATTTTAATTGTGTTTGTTCAGGCAAATGAGAAATAAGTACAGTCCCGCCAGCCCAATTCATTAAGCGAAAAGGACGAGATGGAGAGCAACATTTCTTGGAAGAGAAACTAATTCATCAATTAACAATTTATCCATTGAAAAAACAAAACTCTTCTCTATTTTCATAATTGACTTGAATGTCCCAAAAATTCTTTAAGCTCTATGCAAACTTTGGGAGCATATGACAGTCAATATGGCTGGGCTGGGCCAGCTTATATATTCATTTATCTAAAATACTTTAGAGTAAGTCTCAGCAAACTTTGCTTGCCGCACTGAGAGAGAAAAAGGGCTCAAGTTGGGAATAAACTTTTAATTGCGGTGCGGGCCGCAATGAAATTCACTTAGAGCCACTCAAATTACTTGTAATAACTTGAGGTAAATAAATTCCGAAGCCATATGACACGCATTAGTTGTTGTCGAGTTGAGTCAATTAAAATTGAGAAGCTCAAACAATCAAAGTGACGATCGGCAAAAGAACTATTCAATGAAAATTCGCATCGAGCCCGGCCAACAAACTTCAATTAGACGACGGCAAACTGCCCGCCTGGAATTCGATTTGTGCCATAATTCAAAGCAACCCCAAACCAGGACGAAGGCATTGAGAAATGTCTTGGATGCACATAAAACATTTTACGCAAAACCAAAATGACACTGCAACTGACACTTGCACACAAGTCATGTCCATGTCCATTCTTGTCCACCCTCGAAGCGGACCAGCGCCAGCGACTAACAGTGCAATGGGTGGGCTGGGTGGTGGGGGGGGGGGGGGGGACTCTCTCTTCCCTTTTTCCTATAATTTTCCCCTTGCATGGTCTTTCTGACTCACGCACACCTGTCTCTTCTCCACCTCTCCGAACCCAAGAGACTCTAGGCGCGATTTGGGGGGGGAGGGTGTTTGTTTTGAAAGGG
>JBAMCP010002407.1:0-12611 GCA_037075105.1 Lissocephala sabroskyi | reverse complement strand
CCATTCAGATTGGAAGATCTCCGATAGCCGAGGATGTGCAATAAACAAGTTTGATTACCAAAATGGCTAAACGGCCCGAATGCTCGTATTTTATTTGCACTAATTTGACAACTCGCCCCATTCCCAGTGATCTACGGCGATCATCACTTACTTTGGATTTCTTGAGAATCACCGAGACTTCCGAGAAACATGGAAGTTGGCGGGGAAGATCAATAAACGATTTTAGTGATTACATTCCAATTTTGGAACCTTATTTAGGTAATTTCAAATCGCAGATCAGATCTTCAATAGATTCTTACAGGATCTGGTTTTATTTTAGGTTTAAAGAAAGAAAACCTTCGACTATATTTCATAGGGTTTAGCGGAGTTTAAGCAAATGAATTAGGAGTCCCGTAAACGTTTCTTTGTAATCCAAATCAGCCATAAAACTCGAGTCCCGAAATGAAGATTAAATCTGGTTTAAGTTTAAATATTGTGAAATTAAATCTCCTATCCTGAATAGTTCCTTAAAGTCCCCAAAGCTTTGTAGTTCTTTTCTCAGTTGAGAAATGGAACCCAATCAGTTCCTAAAAGAAACCTGAACCCCGAAGTGCAGAACTTAGCATATCTTTGAGTTCCCAAAAGAAGAGGGAAACCTAAATAATTCCTTAAAGTCCCCAAAGCTTTGTAGTTCTTCTCTCAGTTAAGAAATCGAACCCAATCAGCTCTAAAAATAAATTCGAGTTTTCTTTTAGCAATCACAAAAAATAAACACCCTCCGTTGAAAATTCGTTGGGACTCCCCGCTTTTGATTCAGATATAATTTAATCTTGGTGGCTGGACTTACCGCTGTGCTGCATGGTGGGTGAATGGAAGTTCCTTTTATCACTGGACGCCCCTGCTCCCGGGAAGTCCAGGGACAGGCGGCTGTTGGCGTTGTTGCTGTTGTTGTTGTTGTTGGGGGCGTTGGCGGCAGCAACAGTTGCTCTCGCTGTGGGCGTTGCTGCTGCCGTGTTGGTTGAATTACCCAAATAATTGGCTACCTGGTGGTCCGATCCACAGACCGAGGCAGTTGTAGCCGACGACTCAAAGGAATTTGCATGGACAATGTCCTCATTTGGCTTTTCACAATCTAAACGGGAGAAAAAGGTTGAAAATTCAATTAGCTTTTCTATAAAAATAACCAAGAATTTTTCGTCGATGCAACTAAAAGCTTTTTAAATTCAATAAATTATAAAAAACCAAAGCAAAAAAAAAAAAAAGAGAAAAATTCATAAACAACTTTCGAACCCAACTGATTCGACTTCCTTGGTTGGGGTCACTGCCAACGGTTGAGCGTGAAGAAAAATCAAATTGCCAACTAGGAAACCAGCCAAAGGACACAGCCTCCCCCCAGAGCCAAGACTTCCGCTCTTTGCTCGCCCTTTTTCCGTTCGTTCCAGCGACCCAACAAATTGCGTTACCCGGCAGGACACTGGCCAGGCCACAAAATCAACCCCAGCCAGTGATTCGGTCTTTAAAGTTTAACCGATCGAGCTGGCGCCAGAGCCTCATTTGAATGGGCCGCACGTAGGCTGCTTACCTTTTTGTAGAATATCCAAATGTTCCCAGAGAATATCACCCGTGAATGCCGGCGTTATGGCCAGGAATTTCTCCTTGCCCAGCTCGACCATGGTGCGTCCTCGCATTTTGTAGAACGGCTCCAGGTTCATCGAGACCAGGGAGAATTCGTTTTTGGCCCAATTAAGCCAATAAATGACATGCTCCTCGGTCCACTCGCGGGGATCTGAAAGAGGGAGAGGGAATTATTTTCCATTTTCTATTTAACTGTGAATGGGGCGTGGGTGCGTGGGAAACTGAAACTTTTCTATTGATGTGAGAACCTATTAATATTCATTTATGATCATGTCTTGCGTTCGCTGAACGAATCGAGCGGGCCCCGCCGATGGCCATTGATAGGCGGCGAGTGTAAATTGAATAGAAATTTTCCCGGTTGGCTTGACTTACCTTTGGTTATATTGCAATTTTGTACTTCCTTTTCCCAGGAGGCGAAGGAGGCCTTCAGCACTTCGTTCACCTTGCGGTTCGTGCCGGGCGTCAGGGGTGGCAAAGCGGTGGGCACATCTGCAAAAAAACAACCAGCAAGCAAGAAAATTGTCATATTAAATTTCACTAGGAGGGCTGGGGAAAGGACCTTTCAATTTGCTGGTGGGCGGGCAGAGCTGCTGCAGCTTGTGGGCCTTCCAATTGAACTTGCTGGTCAGGCACTGATAGTTGTTGTTCAGAAAGGTTTGGTGGTTGTTGTAGCCGGCGGCCCTCAGGGGGGGCAGCATGCGACTGTCGTTCCAGTCGATCCACTCATTGGTCATAATGGAAATGCGGGAAAATGCGATGAAAATCCGTTTACGAAAACTGTTTTGTCTGCTCAACGAGTTGCGGGAATCAATTTCATTGAGCCGAGAAGGGGAGTTGAGGTCAAATGTCAGAAACAATTAAGAACCCGCCGCACCCAAGACGATCTCAATTGCCTTTAATTTATGGGCGTGTAAAATCAGAGCACCAATTTGACCCCAAGTGTCAGTGAAAGTCGCGACTCGCGCGACCCTTTCCCAGGCGGAGGGAGGGATTTATTGTTTCTCTCTACCGATTTATTGGCGTTCGTTTCAATTGCACTAGGCCGGATCGATTGGGGCGTTGCACGAAGATTAATTTCATTTAATCACACAGTCCACACACAAATCGCCATTTACAAACTGTCAACATTCGCCGCTAACCGAGCCACCAACGAGTCTCTCGCTCTGTCTTTCCGTCTCGCTCGCACAGCGATAATGTGAAATATTTAAATTTACTATTGAATGCGCAAAACAACGAACAACAAGAAAAACACGACGAGTTACTCTCTGTGTATCTATCGGATTGCTGGATTTGTGAAGCCAAACTGAAACGAAACGATCGCTGTCGTTGATATTTTGTTGGCCGTTTCCGTTCCATTCGGATTTGTGAATGAATTCCAGTTCCACGTTCCACTTGTTGCTCGCCGAGCCTCTCGCTCGCGCGCTCTCTGCCTCTCGCGAGAGAACATTGAGCTCGCTACCTTCACCCAAGCACAGTGGGCTCAAATGGGCATTATATAAGCAAAGGGAACTCAAAAAAGCCGAAGAGGTAACTCTCCAAAAGATAAGGAATATAAAGAAAGAAAGTTTCTGACTTGACCTTCAAGATCTTCAGAGCTCTTGATTGTTGCATTTCTGCCCACTGTGCAGAGTGCTCTTTTGTGTTGCACTCTCGCTCTCTCTGGGCTAGCACACTTCTGGCACTCGCTCTCTCGGCTCTCGTTGCTCAGTTGCTGGTTGTTCGATAAAATGTAAAATATTCTTGGGTAATTGAAAAATGATCCGACAAAGTGGCTCCCCTCCTCCAAAATGTACGAGTACCGTTACTTTTTATCACCAGCAACTACAATATGCGCCGATGAATGAACTTGATTCACAGCCGATCGGCGAGTGTATATATGAATATATATATTTTGGAGGAGGCCGGCCAACTGAACGGTTATGCATGTAAGTCGGCAACGGAAACGGCCATCATCGTGTCGACAGGAACAACAACAACAACAACAACAACAGCAGCAGCAACGGCAACAACTTCACGTTGTTTGCTTAGTCGAAAGCCGAAAAGCAACAAAGGCAAAAAACAAATGTACGAAAATAAAAACCAAAGCAAATAACGCATAAAACAACAGCCAGGGAAAGGCCGGGCCGGGCCGCCCCAACTGGGAATGGAAAATGAGCAAAACAGACGCTCGGCCCAAATGAGACCAACAGGTAGGCCGGCAGGGAGGGGCGGAGGAGGCCGGGTAGGCAAACACAGCCAACAGGTGAGGCGCACAGGGCGCACCAACAGGTGTGCGCGAAACTTGACCGAGAACGTGAGCAAAGTTCGGCGCATCCCCACTCGCGCCTGTGTGTGTGTGTGTGAGTCAGAAAAACTGCAACGATCGACAAGAAAGTAAATTGGATACAGATATGAGATACTCGGGTTTCTTAGGGCTCCTGGAAGGGCCGCCGGAGAGGGCGATTTATGAATGAATTTCTTGTGTTGCCTCACCCGAGTATTCGTGAGACGAGGGCCGCAGGCAGGCCAGATTGTTGTTGTTGTTTTACACAACACAAAAAAACCAACAACAACAACGATCGACGACGACCAGGCATTTCCGGTGCTTCCGTTCGCTCGCGCGCACCGAAAGTATCGAAAGATAAAACCCGATGAACAGCAGAGAAACAGCGGCAGCGGCCACCGAGTGAAAAGGAGCTGGGAAGATAAAGCCATTATGACTACGCGACCAGGTAAATTTATGAATGAAACCCGACGGCCGCGGCGGCGACGCTGCCTCTCGTCGTCTATGAATGAATTGAAATTACGTGAGCGGCGGCGTCTGCGCCGACGACGACGGCGGCGGGGTTGGGGATCATTTGGTCATTATCAGGAAGCCGCATAATTGGCGACAAATGCAGGCAAAGCCAGCAGAGATAGAAAAGTATCTATAAGATACATTTTCAGCCATTGTCCCCACCGCCGGCGCACAAATTGTTTTTTATGCCCACTCGCCAGTTACAAGCTGAAATTACAAAACGTCTGTGCGTGTTCAAAATTCATTATAAGCAGAAATTCTCTTCAAGTTTTTCTTGGCCTCTTCCCATTCGGCCACCTGGGTGGTTCCAGGCCAAGTTGCATGCCACCGCCGGTAATCATATGAGGTGTTCATTGTTCGGTTACTTAGCCTAATTGGGTCAGGGGCGCTATCACGCAGCAATCCCTTGGCGACTGGCCAGTGGTCACGTAGGCCTTCCCGCCCAGCATCGGGGACTTGACATCATCGGAGCTCGGAATTTGAATCATGCAATTTTACTGGCAAATTATGCGAGGCGCTGCTCATTTCTAATCTGAGGCGGCGGCCTTATCGAATTTCCCAGGAATTTCAGCTTACCAGCCGATTCCTTGGTTATAAAACAATTAAAAATTGATTGACACACTCGCACACTCGCGAGGCGGTGCTGCCCTCTCGTCAGGCATTAGACGTTAGTGCAGGTCCCCCATCGGGTTTGATTGCTTATCGGAGGTGGGAATCTTATCGGTTGGCGATATTTTCCTGGAACTGCGACACAATTTAGCGGTAATAAACCAGAATGCTAAATTTACGAAAGGTCCATTCAAATTGCAGACGGCGGAGTGGTAAATTTTACTCAAGTTCCTTCCGGCCGATTGCTGAAATTTCTATGCTAACGGAAGTTTCAAGATAATGACTTTCCGGTATTGAAGTCATTATTGATCTCTAATCGGGTAGGCAAAAAATCCCCCACCTCTTAGCTCAAGAACTAAAAATAGCCAACGAAAGTTCACACATTCCCAAAAGGTGTTTTCGATCCGGGGAATCCAAATACCCAGAGGTATTGAAATGGTCTCCAAAGTTTCCCAAACCCAAATTTGAAATAATAGTAAAATATCTAGAAAAGATATTAAGAGTCCCAACACTCAAAGCTTAAAAATTCTCAGCTGCATTAACAATAATACTTTAAGGAATTATTTAGGGACTCTCCCAATCTTCCCATTCTCAAATTTAAATTAAAAGTTAAATTTTAAGGAATCAAATTAGAAGTCCCAGGCCAAATCTTTAAATTCCTTTAGATGCAAAAATTGAATTATTTAGGCACTTAAAATTGCTTTAATTTCGACCTTATCATCAACTCTGAAAGTCTGGCTGGGGTCTCTGTTTGTCGGACTTTATGCAGACGAATTTTTAAGGCTCGTCCATCAATAAACTCCGTCCGCGGAATGCGAACTGCGAACTTGAGACTCGAAAACGATAAGATAAGTTAAATTTATTCGTTTATGGAGTTGAAAGTGCCTAATTTTGATGCTGACTTGTAGTTCGTAGTTCCTTCCGCTGACATGCGAATTCCCTAATCAAAATCTAATCAGAGAGGAACTAATGAAGTTTTATGCTCTCGGAAGTTAAAGGTTCCTTCCGTTGCCGTAACGTGGCCTTATCGATTGGCTGATAAGAGAACCGGTGAATGTTAATTGTTAATTTCCTTTTGGAAACTAAAGAGGCCCTTGTTTTTTAAAGTGCAAGATGTTCTGAATGGTGATGTCTCAATTCTCAGTTTATTGAGTGGAATCGGTTGGGGGAAATCGTTTGAAACGCTTTTCTCGCACATCTTTAATTGGCAAACTGATGACTTCGACGTGCCACCGCACGCAATTATCCTGCCAGGGAAATTAGCAGACCGCCGCCACCACCACCACAGCAGCCAGCCGAGTGCCTCGTCAGCCGCCAAAGGCAGAAACCACAAAGCAAAAGCAGAGCCAGTCAGACAGCCAGCAACATTATTAAGTATTTGCTATTGACTTCCGGTCGTTAGATATTTCATTACCAACTTTATGGGGAGTTTCTCCTATACAAACAACAGGGCCCAGGCTGTCCGTCAGGTTGCCGCCTGCGATTTTCATTTTATCAAATTCAGGGAGGCCAAGCATTAAATTCAGATATCGAAGGACCAAAGGCACAACCGTCAACTTGTTGCTGGCTGCTCTTTTATGTCCTTTGACAATTGACGCCCTCGGGGCCTGCGAGTCTCGGCGACGTTTTCAATTAATTTGAATTATTTCAATTTGATGTTTAAGCTTTTTCTTGGGGCTTTTTTTTAGTTATTTTTTGCTGCGCCATCAGCGCGGCCCTTTTCTCCGAAATCCATGTGATTATTTTCCCTTCGTAAGTTTAAAAAACACACAAGACACATGGGAAGGTGGAGAGCGGCGAATTTCCGTATAAAACGTCGAAGGTTGGAGTTTTTTTATTGAAAGCGTATAAATCAAATATGCAACCAAATTACCCACACGGTCTATAAAACAAAAACAAACAGGCAGGCGGACAGTTGGACAGTTGGACAGACGGGCAGACGACACCTTGGAGTATAAATAAAAACGCAGGCCTGTCAGAGGCACCCAAAGTGAATTCGTATGGAGGGAGTTTTCGATATAAAAATAATTGCAGGAATTGCCTCTGTGTGTGTGTGTGTGGCTGTGTGTGTGTCACCTGACAAACCATCGGCTGCCTCAGCTGGGCCCCAAAGACAAAGATGCGTGGCCGTCGTCGGGGAAACTTAGTACACCGGAAATATAAAATTACACACTCAACACTTAAATTGTGTGCCGTTGTGTGCGGTTGTGCGTGTGTGCGGAGTGTTGTTGTTGTTGTTTACAAGTTGCATGCTGCATGTGGAGATTCCTCTGGTGGTGCGTGCAGCAAACACCCGAGAGAGAAGCGGCCCCGAATCAGGTGACTTTATTGAAATCGCAGGGGAAACGGAGCCGAGAGATTTGAATATCCTTAAATTCTGTTTTGGGCTTTTTATAGTCCTTTTGCGAGGACTGAACTAATGAGAGTTCGTGGAACGAAATCTTCCCACGCAATTGAAGAGAATTTTTTTTGTTTTTTTGGGAATATTTTGACAGATTTGTGTGTGCGAATCTGTGAATTGCAAGGCAAAAGGACTACGTACGACTCGAATTACAGGCTCTCACATATGAGCGCGCGATTGTCCCAGAGGCGCGCACAATAAAGATCCTGATCGTTTACCTGCTAATGATAAAGCTACCGCCACAAATATTCCTTTCTCTTTTTGTGCCAAATGCAGACACTTTAGCCGCAAGTCCTGGGCCGGGCAATTGGGCAGAGTTGGCAACTTAGTTTGGTGGCGGGAGGTGGGGCCAAGCTAAGTTTCTTGACCTGGCCAGCGAAATCCTTGGACTCGTTTCAATGCCTCGATCAAGGACTCGGCGGCCGCAAGAGTCGTGGGAACCGTCGTCCACCTTCCCTGCCACACAATTCTCAAGCATCTCTCGCTGTTGTCTCCCCCAAAAAATCTTGAAAGTTTCGCTGATTTTAATTCCCCCGATTTTTGTTCCCTCTTTCTCGGTTTTCTCTCCTCCACACAGACATCAATTTATGCGATACTCCCACAGTGGCCGCTTATCTGGCCTTACCGGCTGCTTAGTCACCTACCCCAGGTAGCCGGCCAACCTGCTGATTGTGGGGCGCCAGGCAGGACCAATCGAGTGGTCACAATATTTGTCAGGGCAGTTGCATTTTTATGGATGATAAGTTTGCTGATATCACGATTATATTTTTCCTGGAAAACCCAATGCAAGCCGCGCAGTCTGGCGGTAGGGCATTTTTTTCAATTTGATTGTCAAACGGCCGATTTGCCCGCCCCTTGGAGTTGCATTAATTTGTCTTTCAATTTTAATTCGACTCAATTATACGAAACACACACAGCCACGAGATATGGGAAATCTGAGGCATCTTCACAATGGGCAAATGCCTTTTTTTTGTTTAATTGATGCGGAGAGTTTGGCTTAATTGACGGAGGACGTGGGCGACTTGTCGTCAATGTGCGCCAGGCTAATTGCATTTGCTGAAAATATTGTGATAATCAAGAGCAACGCTGGAGTTGAACTTTTGGCCCCCGACAACCCTTGCAGGCTGCATGGCGGCTCTTATCGAACTTATCGATAGGTGGGCAGTTCTGGGAATCGAAAGCGACCTCGATTGCGTGGCGGGGGAATTTGTTTGTTTAGCCATCAACACAGAATCGACTGCAAGTCGCTCTAATAAAATTGATGATCAAAAGAAAACTCTCACATATATCGACTGGTCGACTGGTCGATAACGGAACTGAGATCAATCGCTCGCCCCGTTTTCTTTCCACTAAAAAGGTCAATAAATTGATTTTTAATAATGCCAAGGCGGCCGAGATCCGTGGTGTGCGTGTGTTCATATTTGTACAAAACATTTAATGGGTATTTTGTTTCACAAAACACAAACACCCCAAAGACATTAAAGTACGCAAACAGACTGCGCGGCGTTTTTGTTTCAATGAAAAGTTTTTTCTTCTAATTTTCTCGCTCGCTCTCCCGAGTTGACCGGTTTCGGCGGAACTTGTGTCGTGTTTATAAACAAGAATCGAAATTAAACTATGCTAAAAATTTCCCTGCCTCCCGATCTGTATTGAAAATTAGTGCACAATAAATTCTAGTAAATTTCATATGCAACCCAATGAAAATCCGGTGATGTTTATTTTTCCATTTGGCCAGGCTGGCAAAGAAAAAACATCAAACGACAACGACCGGCAAAGAAGACCCAAAAAAACAAAGACTTCCAGAATTTATGAATGCTCAGGAGGGGAAACACCTTCAAAATGCCCAAATTTTCAAATTAGCATTGGTTACATCGGCAAAGCTCCGATTTACAAGGGGTCTATCGGCGGAGGGGGTGGGGGGCATTGCAGTCGATAGATCAAAGCGTTTTCCTTTCATGTTTGTTTTTGTTGCACTTGTTGTGGTTCGACAGGCAGGCGATCCCAAAAGTCAGCGGGGAAGCTCGCAACACTTCCACTTTTTCAGAGTGCCAGAGAAGTGGGTGTGTGGGGGGGTGGGGGGTGTGAAGTGCAACGGAAAGCAACCGCTCTGTCTGATATCAAACAGACACTTTGGCAACTGTTTGAAGTGCAATCATCATCATGAGGATCGTGCGGATGCCCCAAGTGGCAAGAAGAGAAACAGACACCAAACGGCCGGCCGATCTGAATGAATCGAAGCCACAAATGTTAGCGATAATCGATTATAAATTAGACGCTGTTAATTATCGGCGATTTCAATGTGCAAATATCATCGTGTAAACAATCATTCAATTTGATTGGTTCAAGGGGTCAAATGAATTCTGATTGATTGCTTGTCGATTCTCGGTTAGGTCGGTCTATCGATAAATAAACAAACGCCTAGATAATTCGCAAAGCCAACGAAATCCTTAATCAACACTCATTAACTCGGCGGCCATATAATTAAGAGAAATTATGTTTCCACTGCGTTGACGTTGATGACTTCGACCTGTTGCTGCCCGTGGAGCCACCGCCACCGCGCCGCCGTCGCCACAATTTTGCAATTCAGCTGTCGATCATTTCATTCATAAACTGAGCAAGTCGGCCGAGCGGCAGGCGGTGGTCGGTGGGCGGCTGTAAAACAACAACAACAATGCCTGGCAACTGCCAAGTGATTGAATTGGGCGAAGGGGTCGGCTGGCTGGGCTGCCTTACAAAACTCGCACACATCCGCCGCCACCCGCCTGGCCAAGTGATTAATTCATGCGGTGGTGCCTGTGGTGGTGGTCAGTGGTCCCCCAACGCTGGATGGTTTTCTCAATGAAACTGGTTTCGGCCACGGCCAATCAATTGGCCCGTTGGCTGCCGTTGCTGTTGCTGTTGTTGTTCATCCTCACCTGATCCCCAAGCAGCTGCTCATCCGGTCAATGTGAGAAAAAAAATCAACACACACACGCACAACACACAGTGCAAAAATAGACAACTTACACAAACTTTTTGTATTTCTTTTTTTTTATGCGGGGATCGGCTGGGAGATCCAGATATTGAGCAAGTGGTTTGGCTTGTGGGGTGCAAATGAAATGCGAAAGTTGCCGTTGGAAAACTGCAGCGGCAGCGGCAGCGGCGCCTATCGGCTATTCAAATCAGCAGAGCCGCTGCCGCGGCCGCTGGTCAACCCATTTGAGCATCCGCCGCGGCAAAGGAAGCAGCCAGGAAAGGAGAAAAGCAACTGGAAACTGGCCCAGCATAGAAAACAGTTAATGCGCACAGGATATGTTTCCGGACGGAACCAGTTCTGTTTTTTTTTCGCTGCTGCTTATTAATTTTCAATTTGTTATAGCGAATTTACATTTGCTGTGGCACGAGAACAAGTTTTCGGGGCGATCTTCTATTGATTAGGGGGACGGGTTTTTGACTTAATCAAGGCTTAATTGCTTTGGGAAGTAAGCTCCACAGAAGTTCACAAAAAAAGAAATAGAGATTTATGCAAAAATCGATAGGAAGTCGACCGTTATCGATTTTGAGAAATTTCTCTGGGCTTTTCGGTGTGAAATTGACTCCTGGGAAGCAGGTGAAGAGAAACCAAGCGATAAGCTGGCTGATCGCATCAACTGCGGCCACAACAAACGCCACACAAGCAACATGAACAACATCATTAAACAGCAGCAGCAACAACGCTCGAAGTTGCTGTCCAGCCAGCAGCCTCACAAATACGGTAGCCCGAGTAGCCAGCAAACAAATTACACACAATTCAAACTCCAACCAACAGCAACAACGACGACATTATTATCCCCCAGCCTAGAAGAAGTCGACGGCGCCTCCGTCACCCTCCCCTCAGCCAAAGACAAAGGCAGAGTCGTCGTTGTTGCTGCTGCTGCTGCTGCTGCCGATGTTGCTGCTGTTCAATGGGATGGATGGCTGGTTGGAGCGTTGGTCTCTCTGCTGAGAGGCTGCTGGATGTTCGGTTTTTCGGTTAGTAAACCGGATGTTCCTAATCATTGCTAGTTTGCCTCAAATTAAATATGCTTCGTGCCACTGTGTGTGTATCTTTTGTTTGTGAAATGATGCGGTACAGTCGCCGTCTCAGTGCGCCTGTGTGAGTCGAGATAGCCGCTCGGCTCGACTAGCACAATTGGGATTTGGATATATCCCAACCGACTGGACTGACTAACTGAGCAAACATCGGCGGGCAGATAAAACTGGAATTATGAATGAAATTTGCGCTGTGGGATCAGCTGAAAATTCAATGACTAAGACAAAAGGCCGATGATCTGGGAAGGTCTCTCATCAAGCAAATTCCTTATCTTGGGAATCTCATTTTAAACATTTCTATAACTTCCTGAGAGAATTTAATATTTAATTTAGTAATTTGTTGTTTTCTTCAAAAACTAACAACGACCTAATAAACCGACGAAAATTTATGGGAAATTATTCCCCGCCGATGATGTTTTTTTTAGAAATAAAAACAAAATAATCCGAAGAACGGATATCAGTTATCGGAAACCGTAAATACTCAAAAGTATTGGGGGTTTTAATGGATCAAACCGGGGAAGTTCTTTAATAAACCCACCATAAATAATCAATTTTCAGAACCCAAAAAAAGGATGTGACTCGTTCGCCGGCCCCTAAAATAGATTATTATATCGTCTGGGAAGTACGCAAATAAACTAGACAACAGGAATCCATAAGAATTCTAAGAAAGTAAAAGAAATCGAGGGAAAAGAAGCGACCATCGAAATCGTATAATTTCAAGAGATAAGGAATCTCTGGGTGTCTCTTTAAAGTTCTCGTATGATTTCAAGAGTTAAGGAATCTCTGGGTGTCTCTTTAAAGTTCTCGTATGATTTCAAGAGTTAAGGAATCTCTGGAACTCTCTGTAAAGTTCTCGTATAATTTCAAGAGTTAAGGAATCTCTGGAACTCTCTTTGAAGTTCTCATAAGATTTTAAGAGTTAAGGAATCTGTGGAACTCTCTTTAAAGTTCTCGTATAATTTCAAGAGTTAAGGAATGTCTGGAACTCTCTTTAAAGTTCTCGTAAGATTTTAAGAGTTAAGGAATCTCTGGAACTCTCTTTAAAGTTCTCGTATAATTTCAAGAGTTAAGGAATGTCTGGAACTCTCTTTAAAGTTCTCGTATGATTTCAAGAGTTAAGGAATCTCTGGGTGTCTCTTTAAAGTTCTCGTATGATTTCAA
>JBAMCP010002406.1:0-12616 GCA_037075105.1 Lissocephala sabroskyi | reverse complement strand
AACCTAAGACAAGACCAACGGGCCCCCCCCCCCCCGCACTCACTAGCACTTACGATCACTGTTCGTTGTGTGCGTGTGTGTGTGTGTGTGTGAGTCGGTGCGCTGCCCTCGCCAAAAAAACAACAAAAGCGAAAACCGGTTGTCGGCGACAAGGAGCTTGAAACGGAGAAGAAGAAGAAGGAGCAGAAAAAAGGAGTATGTCATTTAACTGTAGATTGTGGGCAGCTGCTGGTGGATTTTTCAGCTGTTTGCAGATCAACTTGATTTCTTTTTCTTTTCCAGTGTCCATTTTCGTATTTACTGTAGCAATTTTTTTGTTGCGTCTGCGCAGTTCGCCCAAACACAAACACCCCCGGTGGAAAAAGCACCCCCTCCCCCCTCTTAGTTTGTACCTAAACGCTTGTATGTGTGTGTGAATTAAGGCGGTGGGTGTGGCGAATGCCGCTACTCCCGCGGGGTGATGCTATCAATTCGCTCACCTGGTGCAAAATGCCGGCCGTCCGTTGTGTCCAGAAGGTCTTACTGCAGCCCTGGAATCGACGGCGACTGCAGGGCTACTCCAATTTGCGGAAATTTGCACGCACCCCCACCCGACGCGGCGCGACGTCTTCTTTTTATGTTTGTATGCGTGCGCAGCAGCAGCTCCGGGGATTCGTCTCCTCCTTAATTTCACACACACACACGCACTCACAGGAGCAGAAGGGAGGTGCTGGTGGCTTTTTGCCCAACTTCTTTTTTAAATACAAATTCGTCGGCAGTTGCGAAAAGGAGTGGCAAGCGGCGACGGCAATTTCGATTTGCTTTGTTTTCTTTTGGCAATTTTATGCACTCGCGTTGCGACGCAATTCTTGTGTTTTCCGTTATGTGGGAAAACAAATTATGAACAATTTGCACTAAATTTCAACAAATTGCATTCGCCCGGCACTCTGCAAACTTCGGTTTCCGCCAACGACGCGCACTTCACAACAATCGGAGAACAACTAATTCACAAATGAGAAAATTTATCAGCACTCGCTCTTCTTCTCTGTCTCTCTCCCTCGACCGCATCATTTTTATAGCAGACCGACAGCACCGGCGCCTCAGCAAAGTGGCAACGCTGGCGCGCGCACGACGAACACAGTGATGCCTTTTCGATAAATGTGAAGCCGCGGACACGACAACTCTAGCCGATGCAATTATAATTTTTGTAATTTAATTGAAATCAATTCTATCGACAGATCAACCAATAATTTCATAATTACCCACAATTAAAATAACAAAGTTTAATTACCGCGTTGAGTATGAAATTTACGAGGCCTCCCTAGGGCTGGCAACCATAGTGTGCTTCCAGCCCTGGTAAATGCATTCAGATTTGTTTTGAAAATTTGTGGCTAATTTGTTTTCTTCCTCCGCTCGAGTTGACAATGCTCGGAAAGTATTTGTTGCTCGTGTTTCTTGTGCACGCCAGTGCAAGTGCGGTTACCAAAGATCCAGCCTGCAAGAAATTGCTGGGCGAATTGGGCGACAGCCAAAGCCATTTCGTTTACTGCACCACAACCCATGCAGTGCCCGTTCAGATTTGCACTTCCTGCGAATTGCACTACTCGAATATGACAATCAGCTACGATCAGCTGATGAAGACGGAGAACTGCTCCAAGATCTACATGGACACTGATCGCATCAATGTCGTGGCCACCACCCAAGGCCAGCTCACTGCCCTGTGGAACAAAGCATATTGCGATGGTAATTATTTTGCCCCCCTTCCCCGCAGAATCCGCTTATCTGCTTATGCGTCATTCTAATTTTCTCTAAATCCCCAGACTGTTTCAGCAGCAACAACTCCGAAGTATTCGATATTAAGTCCGCTACCTTCAGTTCTTGCTTGTCATCCAACAAACACACCGAGTGCAAGGCCTGCATCAATGAGTATCTGGACCTCAACTCGTTCTACATACAAATCGAGAAGAAGAATTCGGGGAATGTCTGCTACGACATTCGCGACGCCATGAACCGCACCCGCTCGCACTGGTCCAAGGAGCTGGGCTGCTGCCAGCGGGAAAGGAAAATGAACGGCTTCCTCACGGCCGTCGGCACTGTGGCCGTCGTCCCGGTTTTGCTTTTCTACACTGTAGTTTTCTTCTTGACCCGCCGGAGAGAATCCAACCACGGGCTGCTCAACGAACAGCAGCCGGAGCTGGACGAACCCACGACTCCCTCCACCTCGACCCTGCTCACGGCTGCCATTTTGGCCACTCCCACGGCGGAGGAGGAACCGCGGTATGTGGCCAAAGTGGAGCAGCAAATCGGCAAGCTGAGCGACAATCTCAACCAGGCAGACGATTCCAGTGACGACGAAAGGCCGATTAAGCCAAAAACCTCATAAATAACCCACACGTATTATCCCGAATAAAAACCTTTTCTAGATTTTAAGCTTCAAGTTTGTTTATTGACCAGTTCTGGAAGGCTTTGGCGTTGCTTCGTTCTCTGAAAGGAAATAGAACAAATCCGTCCGTATCACAGTCTCATCACGTCCAAGTCCAGTCTTGAAGTCGGTCCCTAAATCTACTCGGTGAGTTCGGAACGCTTCACGCGCTCGAATTCTTGATGGCTGGGAGATGCGCTCAGAGAACCAGGAAAGAGCATGGAAATTTTTAAGAATATCAGAAGAGAAAACTTAAAAGAGAAATAAGGAATTCCTGCCTGATACCCAAAAATTAGATTAGAATGAATGAATTCTTTAAAATCTGATCTTCATGAATAGGAAAATAAATATTATAATCAAAAGAAGTCAAATGGACCCAAAGCTACATCGAAAACTTTAAAGAGTTTCAACATAAAATACTTTCCAGGAAATAAATTTAAAAATAAAAAAAAGCATAAATTCAAATGGACCCAATGACTTAAATAACTTTCGTTTCCTGATCGCCAAATAATTTAAACCGGAAGCTTTAAAGAGTTTCAACTTGAACTTTTCAGGGAATAAATATTAAAATTAAAGGAAATCCTGAAATCAAATAAACCCAAAGATTTAAATAAAATTTGTCGGCTCTTTATATTTAAATCGCCAAATAATTTAAATCGGAACCTTTAAAGGTTTTCCGCTTTAAAAACTTTCAAGGGAATAAATACTAAAATGAAAAGAAATTCTAAATTCAGATCGACCCAAAGATTAAATAACTTTCGGCTGTTGATATCGCAAAATAATTTATATCGGAAACTTTAAAGAATTTCAACTAAAAAACCTCTTCAGGGAATTAAAAAAAAAATGCCTTCGAAAAGAATTAATCTTAATGATAAAGAATATCTTTTAAAAAGAGACCTCTCTATTTTTTGAGGGTTAACGATTTCTTGAGTATTCAAATGTGAAATTTTAAAAAATATGATAAGAAATGTCCTATTAAAATTCTATGAGACCCATTAAAATTGATAGATAATAAACTAAACTATTAAAGCGCTCAGAGCCTCAGAAAAACCCTTAAAAATATTCAACAAAATATTTACAAAATTTCCTATTCTAAAAGTCCTTGAAAAATTATAAATTGATAGAGAGAAATTATGGATTGTTCTCAAAATAAAACAATAAAAGTAGGAAGATTTCCAAAGGAACTTTTTCAAGACGAACGATCGTAAGCTCCATAATTTGGAAGTTAAGGAATTTTCGATACAATATATCGAGAAGTTTATAATGTTAAAAACTCTGCCCAGAGATAATAAACGAATCTATTAAAGCGCTCAGAACCTCAGAAAAACCCTTAAAAAATATTCAACAAAATATATACAAAATTCCCTATTTTGAAAAATCTTAAAAAACTGATAAAGAATTCATGGATTATGCTCTAAATAAAACAATAAAAGTTGGAAGAAATCCAAAGGAACTTTTTCAAGACGAACGATCGTAAAAGTTAAGGAATTTTCGATGCGAAATATCGAGAATGTTAAAAACTTTGCTCACGAGATTCTGGAACCCTTTCGCTTCACTCCGACGCCGAAGTATATTTCGAGTTAAGTTCTCGGCTATACGAAAGCTTTAAAACGGGGAAGTCCCGCCGGGGAAGAAACAGGGGCGTGTGTGTCTGTGTTTATATTCGATTATCGACGGTCGTCACTGAAAGACAAAGATTAAAGTTGCGTTTATAAAGAGATCGAAATGGAAGCCCCCCATCTCCCCTATAAAGTGGAAGGGGGAGGCTCGAGTCGGTCCTTTTGTTCGATTGTTGCACACACACTCGTTAGGCAGTTCCAAAAAGTCTTTAGCATTTTTGGTTGCACTTATCGAAGTTATTCGATATTCGATTCTTTCGTATCGCTTGGGGGAGCCTCCGCAGGTGGAGGTCACGCAAAGTTCCAGCACTTGTGGGGAATCAGGGGGAATCACATAACACACACAGCACCAAATCACTAACTGCTTTTTGCCGTTTGCGGTAGTTCGTTGGGGGGTTGGGTTGGGGGTGGGGGAGGTTAAAGGTGAAAGGGGGGAACGTCTTTTGAGAACTCTTGATATCACGTCAGTCTTTTTTGATTGCTTGCGCAAATAAAGTTCACAATTTGGCGATTTTATATTTCTTTTTTTTTTTGCTTTCTTCTTATTTTTCTTGTATTTGCTTCTTCTTCTTCATCATCGGATTTAAAATATGGATTAGTTTGTCGTTTAAATTTGCTTATGCGTAAGTTTTTCTCTCTCAACTCGCAAAGATCTCGCCGAATCTTCGCGTCTTTTCATTTTACTTTCCTCTGGGGAACTGGAGTGATTGGAGAAGGTCGGTGAGGGGCGGGGGCTTTTTGTGTGTAACTCTAAACTAAAAGTAGAACCGATTCTGGCCGCGCTGCCAGGACACTCCGACGAGACGCGTTCAACACTCGCGGAATTCACGCACGCACTTCAGCGGGGCCGGGCCGGGGGAATAGGGAAAGGACCGATAAAATTAACGCCGACCATCGCGATAATTACGTTGACCGCCGCGCTGATCACTGCCGCGTCCGTTGCCAAAGTGGCGGGAGTCGCGCGACGAGCCTGAGCGGTTGTAGTCCCTGCGGCGGTTGCCGCCGGAGCCGCTGTTCTCGCGATTTCGATAGCCGCCCGGGCCCACGGCATTGACGCCGCCGCCGGGCATCCCCGGCACCGAGGCCACGGGGCCTACGCCGGCTCCGTTGTTGCCGCCATTCGAGGCCCCGCCAGAGCCACCGCCACCACCGGCATAGACCGGGAAATTCGCAGCCTGCGCGGCCGTGGGCAGGCCGGCGTTTTTCCAGGCCGCAAAGTCCTCGTAGCTCGGAGCCTTGTCGAAGCCTGGCGGCGGCGGGCGCATGGGCTGCGGCGGCGGATAGTCCGGCAGCGGCGGCGCCCCGGGGCCGTCGTAGTACCGCACGGGCGGCGGCAGCTGCTCGTAGATGGAGGCCGGGGTGCCGGCCGGCATGGCGGCGCCGGCGCCGGCAGCCGACGGCATGGGCATTTGGGCGAAGGGCGGCACAAACGGCAGCGGCGGCAGCTGGCCGTGCATGTTGCGCATGTAGTCGGCCACGTAGGCCTCGGCCGCGGCAGCCGAGGACATGTAGCGCTCCCAGGAGGGCATGGCCATGTCGCCGCCGCCTACAGGGCCGCCGCCGCCCATTTGGCGGTAGGGGGAGCCGCTGCGTTTGAAGGAGGAGTTGGGGGGCATGCCCATGCCGTGGTGATGGTGGTGGTGGTGGTGGCGGTAGGGGCGCTGGTGGGGGCCGCTGTGGCTGTAGCTGCGCTTGTGGCGCATGGGGCCGAGTTGGGGGCCGCCGCCGCCGCTGCCACCGCCGCGGCCGCCGTGGCCGCGGGAGGAGAGGCTGCGCGGGGGCTTGTAGATCACGTGGATGCCTTTTTCCCGCATGACGCGGGCGGTTTCCTTGGACTTGCGCAAGATCGGAGTCAATTCCACGTGTTCGTCTTCGGGGAACAGACGGCAAAGCTCGGCGCCGATTTTGGGCTCGATCTCTTGGCCGTCGCGGCCGATTTTTACCGGCTTGCCTTCGTTCCAGGAGTTGTGCAAATGGAGGGTGGCATTGAAGGAGAGCTCCTTGCGGCAGATCCAGTCGAGCTCGATGACCCCGCCCAGGGCCTTGGGGGAGATGCTGGGCGGGAGGACCCAGGCCACTTGGGGCAGATCGCGGCGTGAGGGGGCGGCCATGCGGGCGAAGCCTGCGAATTTTCCTGTAATCCCAAAGTGGAGGGGTAATCTGCGGTTTTCTAGGGATCACTTGACTGCCACTCACCGCTCTCGTTGACCGAGAAAATCAGAAGGACGTTGCGGGCCTCCTTGAAGGCCTGGCTCAGGTTGGCATCGTTCTGGGGCAAAGTGGCCCAGACATTTTTGTTCTTGGACAACTGGACGTTGTCTAGGTTGTTGGATTTGATCAGAAAGAAGCGAGTGTCTCGGAAAAGATAGTTCAATTTGGTCATATAGTCGTAGGACTTTTGGGTGGA
The DNA here is from genome assembly GCA_037075105.1 of Lissocephala sabroskyi. Lineage (NCBI taxonomy): Eukaryota > Metazoa > Arthropoda > Insecta > Diptera > Drosophilidae > Lissocephala > Lissocephala sabroskyi. Next base: position 6,189 of record JBAMCP010002406.1, on the reverse strand, counting down.
CGAACTGCCGCCGGCGCTTTCCTTTTCAGGAGTAGAGCTTTTTGATGAGGCAGCTGTCTTGCCTCTGGCGCCGTTGCGCTTGTGCTGGGTGCCCGAATCCGAGTCCGAGGACTCTGAGTCCGACTCCAGGGCTGGGGCCTTGGGCTTCTCATCCTCCGCATCGCTGGCATCGCTTTTGTTGCCCGTCGAGCCACTGGGCTCGGGCAGGGCTATGGAGTTGCTGGCGGATGCTGAGCTTTTCTTACTGCGAGACTTTTTGTTGCTGGTCTCTTCGGGATCGGGCGTGGCGGCCTTTTCGGTTGGGGGACTGGTGACCTTCTTCGATTTCGATTCACTGCCAGTGCGCTTCTTCTTCTTGCCATTCAAATCGGCCTCGGCCGGGGAGGCCGTGCGTTTGGCCTTCTTCACCGGCTTGCTTTTGGCGGCCGGCTTTGCTTCTGGCTTAATGGCTGGGGTCTTGGCAGTGGGCTTGGACTTGCGTTTGCCATTGCCTGCGCCGCCGGCTAGGGAGGAGGGGGCCGTACTAACTGAACTGATGCTTGGAGCGGTGGCATCGCTGTCGCTGCCAGAATCGGAGGCCTCGCTGCGTGTGTCGAAGGAGTCGTCGAAATCTTGTAGTTCTTCGGCTATGTCGGCCTCGTTTTCGTCTAAGCCGAGATTCACTGCGTCCAGATCGGCCATCGTTTTAGTTTGTCCACGGAAAATTTAATTGCGTTGGCGTCTTTTCAACGTGTGGGTGTGTATGTATATATAAATAGCGAAAACTATCGTTCCCCGGCCTTCTAATTGTTTTATCGAAAAAACAAGACGGCAACCCCAAATCGATATATTCTGGCAGCGCTAAACGAAAGGCAATCTTGCGCAGTAAATAATTAAAATTTCCGCCGAGAAATCAAGAGAATTTATTATTGATGTTTTTTTAAGTCGATAATTGCTATTTCCAACACCAATGTAATTTTACATATAAGTTAGTGCATTGTGCAGCCCTGGTCGGGCCACAAGCAGAGTTGTCGCTGCTTCTCATTTATCGATAAGTAGAGGAAGCAGCTGGCATTGTTTTGAAATTAAACATGCTGGATTTACCGGCTTTGCTATTGGAAACGATTGATGCCAGATATCTGGGCTCACAATTCTGCTTCCTCGACAAGGAACACAGTCCCGGCTGCGGCCGCTACAAATGCCAACTAGACGACGGCAGCTTTGCTGTCTGCCAGGTGCTGCCGCGCCACACCAACGACTGCTGCTGGGTGGACTGCACGGTGGCCTCGCAGCCTTTCTTCTCAGTGGAGGACAGGACTCTGGTGAACTTTGAGAAACTGCCGTCACCCGAGGACATAAAAAGCATCTCCTGCAAGGTGACAATTACAGAAAAGTTCTTCCAACTCTCGCAGCTCTCCCGGCTGAGGAGGACCGTCCAAAGATCCCTGCAGGATTTGCTTTTAGTCAATGGCTGCTTTGTGCAGCTCAAATGGCTCAAGGAAGAGGGTATTGCCTATGTCGAGGTTAATTGGGAAGAGGCTCACCAATGTGTTCAGGTAACCGAAGCCACCGCGGTCAACATCACCGAGCTGAGGCTGCAGGCAGCTGAAAGTTTGCCCCCAGGCCAGAATTTCTTTAGCTTTGGTTTCGAAACCGCCCTGGAAAGCCTTAAGGATCTCATTAACCTAAGCCAGCACAAAAATGCGAAGGGCATCCCACTCAATGCCCTGCTCGTGGGAGCCGTGGGCGCGGGAAAATCCGCTCTGCTGGCGGAGGTGATGCGGATTTCCAACTGCAACTGCTTTTATATAAATGCCTCGCAGGTCCTGGGCGCCTACCCAGGCGAAACCGAAGCCGAGCTGCGCCGGATCTTCGAGAATGCCCAGAAGTTCGATGACTTCGCCACCGCCAGTAAGTTAATCGAAAAGTTTAATGGTAACCGCCTTAAAATTTGCGCCCCCTTTCAGTTTCCTCGCCCACGGTGATTATTCTGGAGAACTTGGATTTACTTTGTCCTTCGGTCAAGCCGAATTCGAAGGATGCCACCAACTCCCTGCGCATCTCTGCCCAGCTGTATGCTCTCCTGGACAAGCTGCAGAAACGCCGCAGTCGCATTCTCTGCGTGGCCACCACCAGCGCCCCAGAGGCAGTTCACGAGCTGGCCCGGCGTGTGGGTCGCTTCGGCATTGAAATTCCTTTAAGCTCCCCCACGGCAGACCAACGCCAAAGCCTTTTCCAGGCCTTCTTCCGGTCAAGGTTCCCGGATCGCCAGCTGCCGGAGAATCTTCTCGAACAAGTGGCCCAGCAAACTCAGGGTTATGTGGTGGCGGATCTCGAGCTGCTCATGCGCAAAGTGGAGGCTCTAATCACTCTCAAAGGCAGCAAGGAAATCGATTTGCCTGCAGAGATTAAGGAGGCCCTGCGGCTCTGCCAGCCAAGCGCCTCGCGAGCCACGGACGTGCGGGTAGCCAAAATGACCCAAGGCTTTGAGGTGATCGGCGGCATGTCGGCCTTAAAAAAGAAGCTGGAAGTCTCGATTTTGGCTCGGCTTCAGCATGGCGAGGCTTTTGTCCGATTTGGACTGACCATGCCCAAAGGCGTGCTGCTGTATGGGCCGCCAGGCTGCGCCAAAACCACCGTGGCCAAGTGCCTGGCCAAGGAGGCCAACATGACCTTCATAGCCACCTCGGCGGCGGAGGTCTACTCGCCCTACGTGGGCTGTGCCGAGCGGTTCATAGCCCGCATCTTCGACACGGCCAGGAAGAATGCCCCCTGCCTCATATTCCTGGACGAGATTGGTGAGTCCACCCAGCCAAGCAATTGGATGATTTTTTAACTGATTTATTGGCAGATTCCCTTGTGGGCCGTCGCACGGCGTCTGCCGGTGGCGGTGGCGGGGACGTTCAGCTGCGCATTCTTTCCACGCTGCTCACCGAAATGGACGGCATTGTGGGTGGAGAACAGAATATCCTAGTAGTGGCCGCCACCAATCGCCCGGATATGATCGACGATGCTTTGATGCGTCCTGGACGCTTCGACAAGCTTATTCATGTCCCTGCCCCAGACTACGAGTCGCGCTTGGCGCTGCTCCGTCTGCTGGGTGGGAAAATGCCTTTCAGCCGGGAAACTGTGGACTTGGAGGAAATGGCCAAGCGTACGGAGCGCTACTCCGGCGCTGATTTGTGCAATCTGTGCAACGAGGCAGCCATTGAGGCCATCCAAAGGGACTTCGAGGCCGAGACCATTGAAAAAGAAGATTTCCAGAGAGTTTTGGCAAAAACGAAGTCTTCCCTGACAGAAAGTCAAATCGAGGAATATTTTAAATTTGCCAGTCGATTTGTGGGGTGAAAAATTAACTCTTCTACTGTTTATAAATGTATTTAACTTTTCTACAACTTGCAATTTGAATCGAAATTGTTTCGCGCGCCGAACGATAAAATTTGAGAATGAAAAAATCGGTTTGAGAGTTTCGGTTTCCTGTTGATTTCAAACACGTTTGGGGCACGCACCGAATCGATAGACCACTTGATGGTCGTAGAGTTCCCCCGGATTGATAATTATAGTCGGGAACGAAGGATTATTCATCGAGTCTGGATACTTTTGGGTCTCCAAACAGAACGAACCATGCCGCACATAATGCTTGCCGTCCTTGCCAATATTCGGGACATCGCCACGCTCCTCGTCGGGCAGATTGTTCGACGTGTAGAACTGAACTCCCGGCTGGTTGGTGTGGATCTCCATGAACCGCCCCGTGCAGGGATGCACTGCCCGGGCCACCAGCTGCACGCGATTCGGTGGGACATCCACGCAGTAGTTGTTATCGAATCCACTGATCGGGCAGTTGTAAACCTGAGTGATCCGCTTGCCCAGATTCGTCATCGTATTAAAATCGTAGGGAGTATTCCGTACCGGCATCAGTTTGCCTGTGGGAATCTGCGCCTCATCGGTGTCCACAATCTTGGCCGCCTTGATCATCATCAGGTGCTGGAAGAGCGTCTCCCTGCCGGTGCCGTGGCCCCCCAAATTGAAGTAGGCATGATTCGTGATATTGATGCAAGTGGTGGCCTTGGCCCGGGCCTCGATCCGCATGCCGAAGCAGCCCGTCTCGTTCAGCGAGAAGTTGATGTTGCAGGTCACCTCGCCCGGGTAGCCCTCGTGGCCGTCGGGCGAGACATGCTGGATGGTGACGCCGTCCTTGTGGATGCCCACGACCTCCCAGATGACGCTGTCGAAGCCGACGTAGCCGCCATGGAGCTGGTACTTGTCCTTGAAATTGCGGGTGACCGAAATTTCCTTGCCGCATAATTTGAATTGCCCGTTGGCCACGCGATTGGCCACCCGGCCAATGGTGGCTCCGAAATAAGCCGGCTGGTTGCGGTAATAACCAGCGACGTCGTCGTAGCCCAGACAAACGTCCTCTAGTTTGCCATCGCAGTCGGGGACTTTGACGCTTTGGATGATGGCGCCGAGGGTGAGTATGGAAACGGACATACCCTTCTCGGTGGACAGGGTGAATCTACGGATGCGCTCCGTTTGCTGGGTCATGGGATTGACGGCAATGCCGAACATGTCCTCGATTACGCGAACCATCTTGTGGCCGATCGATGGTCAGGGCGTTGAATTTTGAATTTGCCAAAGTGATGAACGAAAAAATTTAAAGAATACCAGCCGAAAGATGGAAACAAAGGGAATTCCAAAAAAATACTTGACATAATCAAGAAACCAAAGAAAACAAATACCTCCCGACCTACTTGGCCCAGAGATCTTTCACGCCGATAGATCTTCAAAAAATTAGTTATCTTCTCGGATCGAATGGGACCAACAATGGATTCTTTGAGTATTGTAACTTTTATTTGATTTCAAAAGTATTTCAATGATTTAAAGACTGTCAGTAAGACTGTCTAATTCTGTAGAAGATCTTTGAATATTAGGAATCTTATCCAACAAGAAAGGAGTCCAAAGAAAGTTCTTGCTTTTGGTAAATCAGATGTTCTAAAGATTTGATGCCTGATATTTAACTACATAGAATAATAAAGATTCTCAATATCTTATCACAAGTTAAGACCTTCAGTTTTGAAGAAATAATTCAATTATTTTAAGAAATTTGTGATTTTTTTGGGTTTGAGAAATGGTTCTTTATCAATCAGAGGAATTTTTGAATGAAATTTTGTCTTATTCTATAACAATTTCAGCCTTTATAGGCAGAGTTCACTGTGCCCGCCCCCAGTGACAAACCAGCAGAGCTGACCGAGTCAACCGGCCAGCCACGCCAGCCCTGTCGGCGATTCAGTCTATCAGTCCCAAGAAATAAGCAAGGTGGGGCCAAATTTGAAGTGGGGCCTCTTAAAAAGTTTTTTTTTAGATTTGCGTCAACGTTTTTTTCAAACTCTTTGCAGGTTGAAGATCTCGATTGGCTCAGTTCCAAGCGGATTGGAGTTAGGGAACCGAATTGGAGTGAATAAATTCAAATAAGAATTATACCACAGTTGCCGTTATGCGGTATATAATAATTTGTGACTAAATCACCTTTAAAGTTTTGAAGAATTAATTTTACTTTTCATTTAACAGAATTATTGATTCGATTCCAAACGAATCGGAGTTAGGGAACCGAAATAAAGTATGAAATCCTAATAAAAATTATTCCACAGTTGCTGTTATACGCTGTATTATAGTTTTTTACTTAAAACTTAAAAAAAATAAATTAAACCAGCTAAAATTTAAGCAAAGAACTTTTCATATAACAGAATACTTCGATTTCAAACAGATTGGAGTTAAGGAACCGAATGAAATAAATAATCCCATTACATCACAGTTACTGTTATACGCTGTATGACAGTTTTTGACCTAAACTCCCTAAAAGTCTTAAAAAAATATTTTAAACCAACCAACTAACATTTAAGAGTACTTTTAAAATAGCGGAATGATCTGGGCTCAGTTCCCAGCGTATTAGAGAGAACCGAAATAAGGTAATCAATTCCAATAAGAATTATACCACAGTTGCCGTTATAACTGTTATACACTGTATGATAATTTGTGACTTGCCATCGCTCAAAGTTTTACAAAATAAATGAAAAATTTAAGCCCAAACAGAAGTGCATTTTTAAAATAACAAAATGATCTCGTCTTTTTTTCCGCTTGGTATGGTTGAAGTTGGCCACACCCTGCTGCATGCCATGATGGTCAGGCCGGCTCGATTTGGTGTCCCGACAG
>JBAMCP010002404.1:0-12619 GCA_037075105.1 Lissocephala sabroskyi | reverse complement strand
CTACGTCACCCACACACACACACACACACACACACGCACAACAAAGCCCTGCAATTGATAGCCAAATTTATTTTTTGAAATTTGAAATTTTTTTTTTGCAGCTGTTTTGGTTTTTTTGCTTTTGACCCGATTTTTCGCGTCGAGCAATTTGGCCAAAATACCATAAATCATTTAACAAATCACCTGCCAACCACCAGCGTTTGGTTTTAATTAATGAAATCTGTTATTTGATTAAATTAGTTGAGAATTTAGAAAGAATAATCAACGAGAAAAAGTTGAAAAAAGCCCACCACTTTCAATGGCTTGAAGTAGATTCGATTGAACGAGTTTTGGTTGATAGCGATTTTGATTGAAAGTTGAAACCGCAGAATACAGAACCTTCAATCATTAAAGTCTGTTTGAGGTTGAACGGTTTGGTTGAAAGCCAGTTCGATTGAAGGTAAAAAAGTTAAAGCTTGGGAAATACGGGATATTAAAATTCTGATTGAATGTCTTAGTTGAAAGGGATTTTGATTGAAGGCAAACTTATTGAAGCCGCGAGGTTTGGGAACTATGGAATATTAATATTCTGATTGAATCTCTCAGTCGAAGGGAATTTTAATTGAATGCAAAGTAATCGAGACTTCACGACTTAGGAAACACAGAAAATAGTAAAATATAAAAATTCCATAAATTTATTCATGCATTCAATGGGAAAATACAATCGAAGTGTCTGTGAAATATTTTAAATCCTAAAAACCTTAAATTTTTCCGACTCCACTTAGCACTCTTCCACTGTCCTGTTGGTTTTCCTGGAGTTAAGCGGCTTTGCCTCTTTCAACTCCCAATACTTTCGAATGCCAAGAACTTCAATTCCAAATCTCAGCCAGCTCCTCAGGCTTCCCAACTATAAACCCTCTAATGGGTGGGTGTTGGGTAAATCCCCTGAAAGTGCTGGGAATTAAGAGGAAGAAACCAGCTTATAACTTCGGGAAGATGTGGAGATTTTTGGGGCCAAAGTCAAAGATTGAAAGCAGCCAAATCGAAGCAGAAAATTCAAGGGAAAAACAAAAGCCCCCAAAGCAAATTATTAATTTCTAGAAAGAGAAAAGCCCACGTCCCAAAAAATATATATGAAATGCCCCAATAAACGAGAAGCAACCGAAACGACGACGAAGAAGGGCAAACAAAATCAGCAAAATTTCAATTTGTTGCCGGCCCCAGCCGAGGGGGCGGGGAGGGGGGAGGCGACGGCGCTTTCAATTTTCAACCGTCGGCATTTTTCTGGGTGTCCCCCACACCTTTTGCTCCCTTTTGAAAAAAGAAAATTTGTTCGCCGGCATTAAAAATTTAAAAACCAAGCAAATGAACAAAATCATGCGGGGGGGGGGGGGAAGGACAGTGTAGGTGGCGCGGGGGGCGGGGCTGCCAACGAACGTGCCAAAAGCTGAAAAGTCTGGCAACATTCGAGATGCGATATTCAATATTCGATACACGATAAATGCCCCAGAAAGCAAATTATCGAGGTCATTGCTTTGCCAAGGGGCGCGGGGGGGGGGACACGTGATGTGTGCTAATTGTGGCACCTGGAAGGACGGCTGGCGTGCGGGTCCAGGAAGTGCCGAGTTCATTGGCATAAACATGCAAAACAATCATTTGTCCAATTCGACCGGCCAACCTCTTCCCCCAGAGTTGCCAGGCTGGTTCTGCGTGGCTGGGCCGACAGAGTTGTCGTACTTTGATTGCCACCACCACCGGCGGCCTCCCCAGAGGCCAAAACGGTTGCTCAACTTTACAGCAGATGTGGGCGGGGGGCGGGGTTAATGTCATTACAAAAAGAAATTAGTTTCATTTCACATTTCCAGCTCCCTTCTCGCCGCACTCTTCTTCTTGCTGTCGCTTTTTATGCTTTGCTTTTTATATTTTTCAGGAGGGGGCAACTGAAGAGTTCACCTTTTGTTTTTTTTTATGCTTGATAAATAAATAAGGTGAGCAGTCTCCCTGTCACTTTCCCAAGTTCTCGGTTGGGTTTTTCTGCCCTCATATGTTTTTGTTTCGTTCTCTTTCTTGGTTCCCTAACTTTGTCGTTGCTGGTCAAGTTAATTACCCAACCCAGCGTCGTGCGTAGGCCCATAAAAGCATCCGTTAAGAGTCTCCACGGAGGGGTCATTAAACCGGAAAAGGTAGGTTATTACCAGGGGAACCTACGACCCATAGAGAGGGGGTGGGGGGATAATAAAAATAAATGTGATTTGGTTAAACAAACAAGCCGAGCTGACCACTAAAAATACTTATAAATTGGGTTCCTTAAAGTATGAAAAGCCTCTTGAATTACCTGAAAAGAGGAAGAAAAAACCGAATTAGATTTGTTAAGGAAATTTAGAGAAATAATTCTGCTAAAGATGAAAGACAAGCGATCCCATCGAGCCTCGAGTGCAGCGAATTAGCGTTTTAGTTTCGCTCGAATGCCAATCAAAGCAGACGGATGAAAATGCCGAACTGCACTTGAAGAAAAGCCGGGAAATTCCTTAACTCGAGTGGAACCAAACTGCCAATTGGCCAGGACGAAAGCTTACAGCTTAGCGCCTTGGCAACCGCTCGTGTTTTTCTCAGTGTAAATCGGCCAATTATAAAACCCCAGGGAGAGGGGGAGGGGGAGAAAACAGACAAGACGTGGAATTGACAGCTGATGGACTCAGACGCACGGACACTGCACAGTTGCGGATAATGAAGAGCATATCGACAACAACAACAACAACAATAAAGATGATGATGATGATGATAATGACGGAGGCAGGAAGACAAAGAAGCACACAATGCAGGCGGCTTAGCAACAGTAAGCGGAGGTCATGAGTGTAAACCTGGACGAGTGTTGTTGCCTCTGACCGACCAGCAACAACAACAAGTGCGCCGCTGCCCCTGGCAACGTTGAGAGATAAAAGAGGCGGCAGGGCGTGGCCAGTTGACTACCTGTAAGCTGGTGGGTGCCCTGGGTTGCTTTGTTCTCCAGTTTCTCTTTGTCAATAAGCTGCGCTTTGGGTTTTATGCATTTATGTGTGCGCCCGTCTGTCCGTTTGTCCGTCTTGCCATTGTTCTCAATTGAACTGCTAAAAAGGACCTGCACACACAGGCAAGCGTGATGGCTGATATGCCCAGCAGGTAGTGCTTAGATTACCAACAACAACAACAGCAGCAGCAGCAGCAACAACTCAACAGCAACAACTCAACAGCAGCAACAAAATTCGCCCAACAGCTGCAGCTGCGTTTTTGTTTTCTGCTTTGTGGACGAAGAGCTCTCTGATTTCCTCAGCTCCTCATTTCTGCACCTCCGCATCTCCTCATCTGCTCATCCCCTCCTCATTTCTGCACCTCCGCATCTCCTCATCTGCTCATCTCATTTGTGGACGAAGATCTCTCTGATTTCCTCAGCTCCTTGCACCTTTCCCTCTTCTCACCTCTTGATACCCTCATCTGCCCATCTCCTTATCTCCCCATCTCCCCATCTCCTCATAATGCTTATTACACATTCCGTTTTGTTTGGCACGACGAACGAACGCATCTGCCACTTGTCTGTCGACTTCGATTATTCACTATTTTTGGATTAGCCATCAGGGATTTATGTGCTGGCAGTTTTTCAAAATTAATTGGCGTTAATTAGCCACAAAAACGACAACAGATTTTCTGTTTTTCAGCCACGTCACATCACGCAATCCCTATCGATTACTCCCCCACCCCCCACCCATCGACTGAAATGACCAATTCAATCAAAAGTTCCCTCGATGTCTGGAAAAGTTTTCCCTTTCGTTTGTCCAACTTTTTCCAGACAGACCAAAGTGACCCCAAGGATTAGCTTCGTTTCACGCTCGAAAGCCGACCAATCAACACCCTTTCCCTGGCAGGGGGTGGGGGGCTGCGTGTCCGATGAAAAGTGACACCAAGCCGACCGCCCTTAATTGGTTTACCGGCAAAAAAAAAAAAAAAAAAATCCCTTCTTTAAATCAAATTTGCCAGGCAATTTGCACTGCATAGGATCCGAAGATCCTTGGGCATTCCTGTTGTTTTCAAAGTCAAACCAACTCGGCCCAAAAGTTTTCTTACTTTTACTCTTGTTCCGTTGTTAACGGGGTCATTGTATCTGTGATTATGCAGCCACGCCCCCCGCCCTCACCCTCTTCCTGTTCCATCTTCTTCTGGAGAGTTTTATGGCCAAGCGATTGAAATTGGGTCACCCACCCGCCATAAACTTGACTTGGCCGATAAAAACCGACCAACGAGTTGGCCATAACGAGAGCAGGAAGACGGAGAGGGGGAGGGGGCAGAGTCCCTTTCGTGCGAACGAAAACCGAACAAATTTAGCACGCGAAAATTCCAGTGCGAGTCCATTTAATGGGATTTTGTGTACCTTCGACTTCTCGCCAGCAATTAACGGTAATTTGGAGAAATCTACCCCAACCCCTTCTGCAACCACACACCCCCCCCCCCCCTCCCCCTCTCTCACTTGCTTGCGCTGAGAGTCGCTCGTTTGGTTTCCTTCTTAAGCAAAACTAAAAAGGGCCAAAAATCTCTCATTTTGTTTCTTAGTTTCCTTAACTTTTTTTTACCAAATCTTCCTGGAATTTAATATCAAGCCGGCGGTTATGCTTATAGGCAATTTAAAGAGCAGTCAATTGAAAAAGTCCAGCCAAAAACAAGGACATACTCCTTCCAGACAATATCAGAGATTAGGTAAGAAATATTTTAGAGGAAACTAAGAAAAAAAATACAAAAATATGCTATGAAAATATTTTATTCTTTTCACCACTGAAAACCTGACAACCCTTACTACATTTTCGGGTGTGGAGTTGAGTAATTTGTTCAAATCAAATAAAAATTCGAGGGCTAGGAAAATTTACCTCAACTTTGCCTGGAGAATTTGACTTTTTAATGCGCCACGCCCAACGCCCAGCGGAGGCGGCATAAATAAATTTCCATTCTGGTTAAATAACAACATTTTTTGAAGCGTTAAATTTGCCTTTGTTGCCTTATCCTTCGACACAAAAATTCTATGTTAATTTGAAAATCGCATTTGGAAAAACTCGGGACGCGCACATGAGCGATTCCCATGAAGGGAACACACCAAAAAGGACCCACAAAACCCACTCGAGTGGCCGTAATCGGAGAGCCGGAATGCACCGCAGGCGGTGGTAAATATGTTAATAATCCATACACACACACACACACACACACACACACACGGACAGGCAACCATTTGAATGGGCGGACTGACTGACTGACTGAGTGTTGGAATCGCCTGGCGGGCTTGGCTTTTGTCCGGCGTTGCAGGAAATCCGAGGCCTGGGCAACAACAAGGACAACTGACAATTTTATGGCTTGTAAGCGGTTGTTGTTGTTGGGAATTCGACAACCAGCCGCAGGATAAAGTGTGACGATAATTTCCGCCATTTGAAGTCAGCCAGGTTCTTCAATTTTATCTTTGCAATCTAATTTTCAGGAATTCCTTAACTCAAAGGGAACTCTTGAGATCAAGAAGTTAAGGAAACTTAAGCGAGTCTTTAAACACCTTTTTTGGGAATTATTAGCTATCTAATCTAATTTTTAGGAATTCTTTAACCCAAAAGGAACTCTTGAGTCTCTAAAAGACCTTTCTATAATCTTTATTTTAAGAAATTCCTTAACTCAAAGGGAATTCTTGAGGTCAACAAATAAAAGAATCTTAAGCGAGTCTTTAAAGACCTTTTCTTGGAATTTCCTAAGATCAATAAGTTAAGGAACCTTAACCCGGTCTTTCAAAACTCCTTGAGTTCTGGATTAAGGCAAAAAAACTTTCATCTTTTCGATAGAAAACCGATTCAATTCCCCTTTCGTGTGCAATCCGAGCGAAGCCAAAGAAAACTTTCCAGCTCATCAGGTGAGAGGAGAAACTTTTCCAGAAAAGGATAACACGGCATGCTGCCCTGCACTTCGTTATCCTGGGCAAATTGCAAATGTTAAAAACATATGAAAAATGAAACATTCATCTTAATTACTTAAAATCAACAACAACACACAAAACTTCTGGGCAAAGTTCAACAAGCAGAAGAAGAAAATTGAGAAGCTGCCTGAGGGTTGCCAGACTGTTTTCAAATGCCCCTCACGATGGCCGTTGTTGGCTGCTCGTAAATCAAAGCCAAAAGTCCTCGTTGGCGGCTGCGAGTCCTTGGAGAACTCGACTTCCGGCATCGTCGTTGCTCTCTGGCACACGTCAAAAATTAATTACAGTTGCCGCCCCCGCCCACCGCCCACAACATATGCAGGACGCACAAGACGCGCCCGGATGCAGGACGAAAATGGCGGGCAGTCAGTCGGCCAGTCTGTCCGTTTGTCGTAGAGTTTGCGCGCCAGCACAAATTTATACCAAATATAAAAACCTGTACAACAAATTATCTATAATAAAAATGCAAAACTTGCGTGTGTGCGCGCGTGTGTGTGTGCGTGTGTGTGTGAGGACAGGAAAAAGGGTTGAATGTAAAGCAAAAGAAACGAATGAAAAGCGGGCGACATGTCGAAAATCAAAAAACTGCTACTCTCACGAGAGCAACAGCAGTGGAAGGGGGTGGGGGGGAGGTGACAGACTCCCGTTAAGCTCGTGAAACATAACGAAGTCGAATTGCACACGAAAATATTCAACGACAACGACGAGACGGCGAGTCGGCGAGTCGGTAATTTTGCCTGCCCATCTGCCCAAGTGTCCAACTGTCTGCGTGTGCAAATGAGTAAGTTCGTGACACGAAGCCACAAACGAACAGTAAGCGGCTTGGCTGTCGGGAGTTGGGATCAAATGGATGCTGTGGGGGGTGGGGGAGGTCGTAGGGTCGTCGCCAAAGTAACCCAGCCAAAAACCCTGCAAGCATTTGCATGATTAGAAGCCCAGGACCAGAATTCAGAGGTTCTTAATCCCAACATCCTTAAATCCTTCAAAGTGTCCTTTCCCAGAGCTCTCTAATTGAGTTTTCCCTTAAGCGTAAATATTGTCTATTCACCCGCTCAAATGTCAAAAATGTTGATTGGGTTAGCACATCCTGGGCGCAGAATAACCCTTAATGAAAAACAGCAACAACTGTTACCGAATCGATTAAACGAGCGTCCACCCAAAATGGATTCAGTTGTTTAGCCTGACAGACAGACAGACAGACGGACAGAGAGACTGGCGGGCGACCACATCCGTTAGACGATGACGCCGCCATTAGGCGAAGGGTAGGCAAATTTAATTTATTCAAGCAGCCAGGACAACGTGCGGAACGGGACAGACGGGGCAGAATTTCTCTAACAATCAAAACTCCCCAGCTGACCTGAGGCGAGGCTGCGGCAGGGTTGCCAGGGCCGCCCAAAAAGCATCAAATATGTTGCCTACTTCTCTGGTTGCCCAGCCAAAAACTTCAATATGCATAAATAACGAGATGTGTGCGAGAGCGAGCGAGAGAGAGGGAGAGCGAGAATATGCGTGGGCGAGTGTAATATTTTTTAATGAGAGTCTCCCCCTCCCCCCGCCGACCCAACGCAGAAACTCAATTTGATTACCCGCGACGCTGCGTTGACACGATGACGAGACCCGAGGCCGACCCGAGCGGGCCCCGAACATTGAGCCGCCGCGGCAGCTGTCGCTCGGCTTTTTTGTTATTTCGCGTTAATTTCTCTGCTCCACTCACACACACACACACACACACACGCACACGCACGTATGCGCTTTTGTTTCTCAGCCGAAAAAAAAACAATTTCCGGAGAGCAAAACGCGTTGCCGCGCGCAGTGTAAAATCGCTTGTTGGATTCTTTTTTGCGTCACCCCCTCAAAGCCTAGCACAGGATTTTTTGTTTTTTTTTTAATAGATACACATCTCAGAGATTCTACCCATGTAAAGTTTTAATAGCTCCTCCAAAAGGAGAGGGGAGGAGCGGAGGCAGTTTGACGGTCTGGCAACCACAGAAAAATTTGTATGAAATGAGAAAAGTTGACGCGAAATCAAAGCATCATTAGCGCCTCCTACGGAGGGGGGGGGGGGTTGAGCCGGTTTAATAGCCCGTTGCCGTTTCTTTGGCAACTTTTTGTTGGTTTCCCTCGTGTCCTTTTGGGTGGCAAGATTAATGATGTTTCAAGGGAGAAACTCCGACGACCTCAGTCACTTTGACAACATCAAATCGGTGGGCCCTGTCAGTCATTTTTCCCCCCAACCAACTGACGACGGCAAAAGAAAACGAAATTCTTGCTCGGAAAATGCTGGAGGGGCTTATTTTCCTACACACACACACAAGGACTGGGCTCCCTCACAAATCACTTGCGCGTGGCATGGAAATGTTGCGCCACTTGGACGATCAACCGTCCGTCCGCCATTTACGCTTCGGATGCCCCACAGCCTTTTATATGAACCATGGGCAATTAGGCTGAGCAGAAAAACAACAACAACCAAATCCACAAAACGCTGCACTGATAAGCCGACAGACCCTCAGGGAGCGGGGGGCGAGGAGGGGAGCAGGCAGCAACGGGGATTTATTTCCCCGGCCAAACTAAACAGAAACAAGTACAAAAAGAAACCAAAGAACGACTACAAAATACCCTAACTTAAAAAAAAATACCTAAATCAGACCAGCAAAAAAAGAGAAAAAAGAATTCTTAGATTCCTTGAACTCCCAAAGAAAAGCCAATTCCTAACCATCTTATCGGATACTTAAGAATCCCTTGACAACCTTTATAAGGCCATTATAGTTCTCTTAACTTATATACCCTTTTCTTTTATAAGTCTCAAGAGTATTTGAAAAAAAAAACTAAAATTGTTGCTTTGCGCCTTCGTGAGGTTTTATGGGCGACTTGAAACTGATAAGCGGCGTCAATTGTAATGCCCATTCAATTATATACCGATTTATATATATGAGCGGTATATAAGCAGGTCGTATGGGTGACATTCTCTCTAAACTGGAACTAGAAACCTTCGAGCATTGAAAGAAAATCAATTTCTTACCCTCGGCCATTGGCAGGGTAAATCCGGGGGATTATCCGGGAGCAACAGATATTTAGCCGGGCTAATAGACTTTCCAGAAGAAGTCGGGGAGGATTCACTTTTGCGGATTCCCTAAAAGTCATCCCTCAGTCAATTTTCTGAGTACTCTGAGCATAAACACAATTATTTGTGATTTTCTGTACCTGAATTTGTTCCCCAGCCGGGCAATTAAATTGGCAATTGAAACCGCAAATCCGACACGACCAACTGAACACTCGATTCGCAGTTAATAACCTTTAATGGATATGGGGAAAATCGATTTGACATCGGTGGGTAGTAAATTTTTTAATGGTCTTTTGACATGGAAAAAATATAAAATCATTAAGAATGTCGTCTGGGATTTGTCCTTGTTTAAGGAGCGCCCCAACCAGCGTCCTCGTGGCTACCGTTGCTGCCACCGTTTGTTGGTGATTATAAATCGCGTGCCAAAACAAATAACCCAACACCAAAATGCTTAGCTATGCTCGCTTGATTGTTCCCAGCGAACTAAAGTAATTTACCCCGCTCCCAATACAAGACCAACTCCCCAACTTCTACCCACACTCCGACCCCATCTCTTCCGAACACTTGCCTGTGTTTTTTTTTCAAGAGCCGGCGCTGTTCCTCAATGCAATTTGTTTTTATACCCTAAAAGGGAGAAGGGTAAATTAAGCTTATGCGATTTTACGAAGCAGGGAGGCCCCCAAATTTACCCTTAGGATAGCGAGAGAAAGGTAGAAGGGTATATAAAGCTTATGCGATTTTACCAAGCATGGGGACCCTTTAAACTACCCTTCGGATAGCGAGAGAAAGGTAAAAGGGTAAATTAGGTTTGTGCGATTTTAAGAAGCATAGAGACCCTCCAAATTTCCCCATAGGATAGCAACAGAAAGCGCTCTTTAATGCAATTTGTTTTTATACCCTTAAAGGTTGAAGGGTAAATTCAGTTTGTGCATGGAGAAGCGGTTTTTGTAGAGCCTTCAAGGTTACCCTTAAGGTAGCGAGAGAAAGCGACATAGCCAGGGCCGTTTGTTTATCAGTCTGTCCCTCTGTCTTTCTGTCTGCTGCTGGCTATTCTATCCGCATAAACAAAAGATTCTTAGACCCCGTTTTCGTATGAATTACCTATTGAAGTTTGTAAGTTTTACAGTCTCTAGGGTAAGGGGATATATCTTTAATTTAGACTGAGCTTATATGTAGTTGTTGATTGTTTAACTTAGGATCACTTTTATTTTATCTGAATTTATATTCCCTCCTTTACTTCTTTCGTTTCCGAGTATTTTTCATTTAATAAAGATCGCATAAGAACTTCATTACCCCAAAGAAGACCCCAACAGACCCTAGCCGTGCAGTTGATGAGACGCGAAGAAATACCAAAACTCTGGCAACGCTCTGGTCTCCTAAATAACCCCTCTGAGCGGCAATGCAGGGTGCACAATCTTCGCTGTGTCGGAATTCGCTTAAGCTTCCCCCTACGTCCCCTTCTGGTGGTGTAACTGTTTATTTAGAGGGCGGCTGGCGGCTTCTTATTAGTTGTTTTATGGGCAGGCGAGCGATTCCCTGGCTCGTTCATTCAATTTACTGACACGTTTTTCCATTACACGCGACAGCCCTGACCTACAAAGCAACAACAAAAATAAAATGTTGCCTGCTTCGCGGCCTGGCCGGTCTTGTTGTTGTTTTGTTGGGGTTGCCAACCGGAATTAGCGTTGTGTTTTCAAAATAAATTAAAAACAAAAATCCGCCCAAAGAAGATGCAATTTGTTGGAAATTTAACACAAAATAAATTCTTGGCCAGATTGCATGCCAAGGTCAATGCTGTGCGATTAAATATCGATTAAAGTGATCGACTAGAGTTGCCGGTTAATCGATTAACACACATGGAGGAGAGAGGAAGAGGCATGCGGGCGGCCGCCATGTGCTCTGCAGGCAGCTGCACTATTTACGCTCTTGGCATACACAAAAGATACAAAAAGTATCTTGAGAATATCTTACCGAAAAGTGAAGAGTTGTTCGCTTTTAATGGCCCTACGGATGGCCTAAGTGAGCAGGCAGTTTACCTGGCCACTCCGATCGAGTGTGTGTGTGTGTGTGTGTGTGGCTGTTTGGGTCTCTGCTTTATTATTGCTTTATCGTTTGGCTTTTAAGCCGCATTTACATTTTAATGGCAACTCGCCCGTTTGCGACACTTTCTCTTTTGTCTTTTGGAATCGCGCGTTTTGTGTATGATGAAATTTCGAAAAATCAGACTAAAAATAAATTGAGATAGAGGATGCAAGAAGCTCTTGGGGGAATAATGGAAAAAATGAAATGCATAAAACATAAACAATTCGAATTTGTCCGTCTCTCGTTGGGATGATAAAATTCACGAGTCATTCAAAAATTTCGCCGCCCTGTTTTCGTGTGTTTGCTTTTCAAAACAAATTCGTTGTTTTCACAGTTGTGCTGCTTGGCTTGCTCTCGCTCGTTTCAGCAGCGAGAGCGCGCGAGATGAGCGAGAGAGTGGACATTTTATTTTTAGCAGCACCCGAAAAAAGCAGACCAAAGAACGAGAGAGCGAAAAAGAGCGAGCGCAGCAGCACACAAAGAGCGCGCGCAAAGTGCACACACACACACACACACACACACACAGAAATATGAATTTATAAATGTGCATAGATAAATGCCGAACGGAATGAAACGTTTAATTACAAATAGACAGCGGCGAATGGGCAGCGCTCGTTAGACAGTTGCCCTGGGGGTGGGGGGGGTTTGGAAAATTTTTTAATGGCTCACCTGGTCGATCCAATGACTGTCTGCGACTCATTGGCAAAAATTTATACGCCTTGTGTGTTCTTCGGGGTTAGAGAGCGAGAGAGAGATGCGTTTGTTGTTAATTAAATTTGAGCCAAAATTAATTGCATCATTTGCGAGCGGAGGGGCGGGCGGGGGACTCGTCTGATTTTATTTGTTGCGTTTGCCGCTGCTTCTTATTCAATTCCACACTCACACACACGCACACACACAGCGCGGCGGACCGACGGACAGCGACGACGAAACATACTTAAGCTTTAGGATTCTTTTAATTTTAAAGATATTTTATTTTTTGTTTTGGGTTATGCTGAGGAAATTGGAACTGGAAGAAGACACCGAACGAGCGAGTAAAGGAGAGAGCACTTTCTTTTTTGTGTGGCTGCTCTGCTTGTTAGAGGGGCCCAGGGGCGGGGATAAATTTTGTTTAATTGAATTTTGTGTGCAGTTTGGCGCGTGGTTTGTTTTTGTTTGTTGATTGCCTTTTTTTTTTTTGCTTTTTATTTGTGAAAACAACTGCAACACACGCACACACACACACACGCTCGGGCTGGCTTACACATACAGACGCGCGCGTCACGTCAATGAACGCAGCAGCGGCAGCACCGAATCGCTGGTTGCCGTCTTGTTGTTGTTGCTGTTGGTGTATTTGTATAACGCTTTTTACGCATATTTTTTGTATATTTAACGCGCGCGACTTGGTTGGAAATGTTTGTTTACATTTCTGCTTAATTTATTTGATTTGTCGCGATTATTTTTGTTAATTTTTTATTTGTTACACACGCCATATGACGAGCGCCGCCGCCGACGAACAAAGGTAAAATGCTGAATGTGAAAAACCG
>JBAMCP010002403.1:0-12623 GCA_037075105.1 Lissocephala sabroskyi | reverse complement strand
CTCCCGCGACTGTGACTAGTTATTATGGCCGGCTTGTCCCGCTCCTCCTCGGAGCTGGAGAGCGGCAGGTTGGCCGTCCGATGGCGCTGCCTGGCCGTGGCCGAGCCTCGCTTGCGGCTCTGGGCCGGGGAACTGGCCTGTGGTGAGAGCTCTGTGGCCCGCACGGAGCTGCCCCGACTGGCATTCGGGCTGGCATTGAACAGACTTTGGGGGGACCTCGTCACGTTTTCGCTGGACGAGTAACGCGGCCGCTGGCGGCGCTGCCGCTGGCGATTGAAGCTGTCCTCTTGGATCACCAAAGTGCCGGCCTTGCTGCTCCTCAGGTAGTACCGCGGGCCATGGTGAACTTGATGCTCTTCCACGTTGTATTCCGGGGACGACAGCCGTCCTTTGGTCAGGCTAAAGCGTTCGAGTATGGAGCCCGAGCTGAAGCCGCTGCCCAGGCCAGCCGGGCTGCCGCTGCTGCCCGCCGTCCGGCCGGAGCTGTGGGAGCGGCGGTAGCGTCGCTTCTCCCGCGGGCCCGAGGAGGACGAGTTGGCCGTGGTGGTTAGCGTGGAAGTGGACGGTGGCGTGGGGTAGGCCGCCAGCTCCGTGGGCTGCTCGTCCTGGAAGCGCACGCCCCTCAAGGAACTCGACCGCCGCTCCGAGCGCTGCTCATAGTCCGGCAGCTCATGGGTGCTGAAGTCTATGCAGCTGCCGGCATAGCCCAGTGGCGGGGGCTGGCGCGCCGGAGACCTGGTGGGTGTAGTGCTGGGCGTGACCGAGGGCGTGGCCTCGGCAATTTGCAGGCCATGGAAATCCGTGTGCAAGGCCTGCCGCAGACTCTGCCCCAAGTTGGCAGTGGCCGAGCGCTTGCGGCTGACACTGCGCCGCCGCCGGGGCGCAGCATCCGCCACGTCCGCTGCGGGGCGATAGCTCTGCTCGGTTTGGCTGTCGGCATCCACCAGCAGGTTGCCTGTGTGATCGTAGAGCAGAATTCGTGGGAGGGCAATGTTGCTGCAGCTGCGCGAGGTGGTGAGCTCCCAGTTCCAATGCTGCGGCTTGCGTAACTTCAGGCTGAGGAGATTGGCAAACGGGTCCTCCTCAGCCTCAGCGTCGTCCTCAGCCGCGGCCGTGGCCTTGTGGGGGCTGCGCTGCAGGCGCCGCTGCTGCATGTTCATAAACAAATCTGACATTGACGTGTGGGCTCCGCTGGGGCGGTGGGCGGTAAATTGACGTGGTTGACTCACTGGCTGCTCATCAGCTGCTGGTGGTGCTCGGCTTCCACCTGTTCGCTGTCTGTTCGCTAGGCTGGCCAGCCCAGCAAACGCTTATTAGCCGCTGGCCCGCGGCCAAAGATCAGCAGGCAGCGCTCGCTCTGCCCTGCTGATCGCTGACTGCTCTCTGGCTGCTCTCCCACGGGCAAACGCGGCTGGCTGGTTTGTCTTTTGTTGTTTACCGCTTATTGTTTATTTATAGAACGAGATTCCTTTGCTCCCGTTACGCTTGACATTTAGTTTGCCACTGTGCCACTTTCGGGCTCCTTCCGCTCACACACACAAACACCAAACAAAAAGGGAATTTTATGGGCTTTCAAACAACTCGCGTTTGCCTTCTCGCTTGCTCGCTTTTCCACGATCGATGGATCGTCTCTCTTTTTGTCGTTGTCTTTTTTATGTGTCAGTCTTTCCCGCTCGCGACGGTGGGGCTGTGCCGCTGTCTCTGTCGTTTCGATGTGCTTGGGGGGCTCTGCCCGGTTTACGTGTGGAGCGTCCGCCCGCCAGCGTTTGCCGTTGCCAACTGTTCGGTGTGGCGGTCGGCCGTGCAGCGCAGCCACCGCCGACGGCAACGGCAACGCCAACGCATTCAATTTCAGGCCGCTGCGTCTTTGATGCTCTCAGCGGCGGCGGCCGCCCGACTTCTTCGTGTTGCTTATTTGTTTATAACAAAACGAGAGCAGAATTTTCTATGTCGCGGTCGGAAACATATGCGATGCTAATTCGCCTATCGCCACTGAAAAAATAAAAGAAAAGCAAACATCTGCGGCCCCAAAATTCAGCCCCGTGATCACCTGGCGTTTTGTCAGGTGAAATGAGCTTTCCAATTGCACTGGTCAAGGTTAATTTAAGGAGGCTTTCGATAAGGAATTC
Organism: Lissocephala sabroskyi; assembly: GCA_037075105.1. Lineage (NCBI taxonomy): Eukaryota > Metazoa > Arthropoda > Insecta > Diptera > Drosophilidae > Lissocephala > Lissocephala sabroskyi. The sequence goes on along the minus strand of JBAMCP010002403.1, from coordinate 10,494 downwards.
TGATGATAATTAAATGCCAGCCCTAAAAATATTTCTCGTGTTTGTCATAAGCAAAATTAAAGCAACAAACGCCAAAAATTGCATGCGGAAGGTCTCATAATGCTCTTCAAAATGTCTTTCGGTTTAAATAGAATTTTATTTATGGTTTGAAAACGATTATCTCAATTGTTGGATGCCTAAACTTCTTCCCCAATGGAACAGGTAAAGTCCAAAATCTTTTGAGATCTTTATCGCTTTTCATTTGATCGAATCTATGTTGGATCGGTTGTTTTGACCTTGGCGGCAATCGTAGGCGGCAAATTTGAACTAATTTGAGGAAATACCAAATTCCATTTGCCACCTAAAAGTAGGCATTGTGGCGGTTCCCTGGGCCGTGACTGTGGCAATCATAAGGCAAAGGTTATCGATCATTTGCCGATTGTCGCTAGAATTGGCAATCAAATCGCCCAGACCTGCTGGGCGCAGAAGCAGGCTGGGCTCAGTCTGTTCGAAATGCAGAAGGCAGTTGCACGTGTTCTGGTGATTTTTGGCTTGGTCTTGGCCTGTTGCGTGGCACTTCCAGTGCCCGGCGAGGGTGACGGGGTGCCCAAGAATCCTGTCTATACCAGGCGCCTTGTTCGCCGCCGTCCGGATCCCAATAATTCTGAGCTTGAAATCTATGAAGTCCGCGAATATTATTATTTGAAACGAACCACCGCCAAGCCCATAGCGCGTATGAGCGATGCCGACTTGGACATACGCATGCTGTGCGATTTTGAGCCCTATCGTCCCGAATGTAAGTGGAAAGCACGGCAAGTGAATTGAATTTCAATGCCACTTTTCAGGCAAGGGAGCCTCAACGTTCACCATACCAAGGACCACACCAGCCAGCCCCACTACCCGCAAAGCCGCGACCACCACCACAACCACTGAGGTTCCTTCGACAACCAGAGCTATGTTTTTTTCGCCGGTGGAGGAGGACAAGAAAGATCAGGAGCCCGATGAAGTCCCCGAGATGGCCATGGAGGAGAACGAGGAGGCCACGGAGCCAATGGACGAGGACGATGAGCCACTAGATGATGAGGATGACGATGCCACCGACGATGAAGACACTGGGGATACAGAGTACGACTACAAAAACCAGGACGGAATCGGCGGTCTCGACGTCGATGCCTAAAGTTTAATTTAATTTACTTAAACAAAAATGGTGGTGGGACAAATTAACATTTAAGCTGTTCTCATTTTGTTTATATCTCCCCCCAATTAAAAGGAGCTCTCCGTTGCTCAAATAAACATACGAATTGAGTTTTATTTATGTCTGAGCTGAGACAAGTTCGGCTTAACTCGATGCCAGCCGAACCAATTAGAGAAATTCAACGGAATCGCATTCAGTTGACTTTAAAACGAAATAAAAACCCGGCCCTTAGGTAAATATTAACCGGAAAACATTCAAATGAGTCAGCCAAATTGATGAAAGCTTCGGTTCAGCTGTGAGAGATCATCTTTGATTGATGGTCCTAAGAGAAATCCTACTTGAAGTTGTGGAAAAGGATCAAGAATCAATGAATCAACTATTCTTCCATCCATTCAGCTTCAATTTGATTCGGAAGACATTAAGATTTATTCCATCTAGATTGAAGATTGTAATATCACAGAATTTTTAAAATAATTTCAGTAGCTTAAAGATGAGATCAATGAATCCAATATTCTTCCGTCCATTCAGCTTCAATTTAATTCGGAAGACATTAAGATTTATTCCATCTAGATTGAAGATTGTAATATTACAGATTATACGATCGTTGAACTTTAAAATCTTTATTAGAACTAAGGATCAATGGTCTTGGGATCTAATAATGGTTTTATCTTTTTTTGGCAGCTCTAAAGAACAGATAGACTGTTTTTTGGTAGACCGTTGATCAGTCTTACTGATCCAAACTTTTACATTCATTAAAGATAATCTTAACTGCATTAAAAGATTGATATGGAATCGGATTTGGTGGATAAGTTGGGAGAAAATAGTTAATTTATTCTAAAATATAATGAGATCATTGAGGGATTTATTTTTATCTTAAAATATAAGAATATTAGAATATTATTAATCCCAGAAATTGATTCTTAAAAGACTCAGCAAGTAAACAAAATAATCCAAGGGACTTTGAAGGAAATATCAAATCAAGGAATGGAAAGAAATAAACCACAGAATTTTAAATACAATATTTGTATTGGGATTTTGTTGGAGGATAAGTTTTGCGAGTCTATTAAATTAATTTCCGTTTAATCCTCCGTTTCCTGGAGCTGCTCCAGTTTGTCTATCTTTGTCGACTTGTTTCCTAAATGAAATTTCCAGATTCCAACGTTGGCGGCTTCCGTACTCCGAAATGCGAATTTTCATTGATTTTTGTCACATTCCATTGAGGTTCTCAGGTGAAATTCAGCTTTAAAAAAAAAAGTAAGTAAGCTTTGCGTATACAAAAAAAATCAGATTACTCAGACAACTGAGAGCTGGTCTGATGCGAGGGGCGGTGGACGGGCGGTCGGGCGGTTGGGTTCGCTGGAAATGACGACGCCGCCGGTAGGCTCGGCGGGGAAGCCAATTGACACGCTTGTTATTGTTGCCGTTGACGGCGGGTCAACAGTAAATTGAATTACTCGTTGGCGTGTATAAATAAAGAAATACGAAATGCGAGCAAATGCCGCGAATTATGCGGAGACGAGACGAGGATCGCGTCATTGCCGTTCTCGGTTCTCCGCATACAGAATTAAATTAAGTAACAACAAAAGCATCGTCATACAAATTTCCTTAAATAAATTGTTGTTATTACTGTAGTTCAGTTGCTGTTGTTGTCGTTGTAGTTGTAGTTGGACAGACAGCCAGTCAACTGACCTGGCAAATAAAACGATCGGCCGTTCATGGGCCGCCAGACAGTCGCCAGTGAACCCCAGGAGTCCGCATATCAAATTCTCAAAGCTCTCGCCCAGTGCCCAGTGTGCAGTTCAGTTTGAAAGGAACCAAAGGAACTCCAATCATGCGCCGGTCATTGAATCCGCTCATCCTGGCAGTGCTGCTCGTGTCGGCCGCCCTCGGTTCTCGCGCTGATTTGCTCGACTGCGAGGACAAATTGCCCGGCTCGCTGGCCGAAGTGGGTGACAAGATCTCCGATATAACTGGCGTCAATGTGGGCTCCGGCAGTGCCGAGAGCGAGGTGAGCGGCTTCTTCAAGAGCGTCGGCTGCCAGATCAAGAAGGGCGCTGCCAAGGTTGGCGAACACGCCAAGAAGCTGGGGGCCGAAATCAAGGAGGGCGCCAAGAAGTTCGGCGAGAAGGCCAAGGATCTGGGCAGTGATATCAAAGACCGATTCGATGATTTCCGTGACAAGCTGTCCAAGGATTCTGTGGAGGAAATGAGCAAAGATCGCGGCTTCCTGGCCAATGTGGAAATCATCAATCCCGAGGTTCTTAAGAGCGAACAGCAGTGCGGTCATGGGCACATTCTCGATGCCTTGGGCAATTGCAGTAAATTGAGGAAATAGAGGGGGAACCGCGCCAAGTCCGACGGGGCAGTGGATCCGCCGCATTGTTTATCAATTTTATTTTTTTTTTTTTTGTTTTGTTTAAATAAGCGCATTTTTTTGTTCTTCTCGAATTTAAGTCTGGCTATGCGAAAATAAACAGAAAATTGCTTGAGAAGAAACCCACGCAAATTGAGAAATGGAAATGAGGGAATGTCGATTGGCTGGGCGCTTTGACCTGGCGTCCCATTTAGCGGTCTGGCTCGACAGCTTTCTCGGCGACAGCGCATCAGCCGGGGAAGGCCCGTCGAGGGAACTTGGTCAGCCAGGTCGGTCCACCTGTCCACCTGTCCGCCGGCCCGCTCTGCAAACGGGTTTAGCGACTTTGGATTTTCAATTCAGTTGCCTATTGAGGCTCAGTGCTTGCAGACCGCTCAGACCAACGCTCATAAACAAAAAAAGCCATACACGAAAAATACTTGCGGTTTACAAAAATTAAAGCGCAATGAGTCATCGATTTGTGGCTGCCTTAATGCTGCTTCTGTGCTGTCTCAAGCAACTCCAGGGAGCGGCCATCATTTGTGGCAATTCGGATGGCAAGTCAACCGACCCGCTGACCACCAGCCCAGCCGAATCGTCGACCACAGCCAAACCCTCCAGCGAAGTCAATCAATTCCTACACAATGTCCAGTGCTCCCTAGAGAAAGCCAAGCCCTGGATCGAGGATCTGGAGAAGGAAGCCAAACGTCTCGAGGAGACAGCCAAACGAGTCGGCCTGCGTATCATCAATCGCTTTGGCGATCTCATGGATTCTCTACTGAGTGCCGGGGCTGCCCTCAGGCAAACCACCACCACCAGCACCACAACCACAACGTCTCCAGAGACAGCGTCGGAATCCAGCACCACTGAACGGCCGCTGCCAGTCCCACTGGCCCCCATCGACGACACTGGCAACGATTCGCTCAACGAGATTTCCTTCCAGGCGGACATCCAGAATCTCTCGCCCGACGATGTCCGCAAGTGAGGAGCTTCCTTGCCTTAAACTATTTATGAAAAGCGTATTGTAGTTTTAGTTTTGTACCCGTAGGCAATAAACCCCGCGAATAGAAATTTCTAGATGAATTTTGGGCTGCACAAACCGCACAATTCAATGGAAGATCTGAACGTGAGACGTGGAAGGGGCAGGGGATGTGCGCTTTGTTCTCAATTCATTCGCCAGTGTTCAGTGGCATTCCGGTCAGGGTAAGACCCCTGAATTCTTTGAGTGATTCATCAAGGCAGCTTCACCTCCAGCGTCTTCCTTTCCCTGCATTGCAACCTCCTTAAGATTCGGTTGGGAGAGATCCGCATTCTTATCGCAGATTTGTGAGCCGGGAAGCGGACGAAATATGTCATTTCGTTGATTAAAATCACCTCATCGGTTGTATTTTGGGCTATTTTAAGAACCTAATCTGGGTTTAAAAAAAGTAGTGCATCAATCGAGCGATAGACTTTAACTTTCATAATGGAACCACATGACACAAATTTATGGAGGATTTTTTGAGGATTTTCTTCTAACGATCAGCAAACTTCTTTTAGGATTTCTTCTTATTCTTTTCATAAACAAATCAAAGACGATTTAATAATTTAAAAATGCTATAATATAAATAACTATAATACATTTTTTTTTAATATTAATTAAATTAGAAGGTATTTAATTTTTTGCTGTTCAGACAATTTTGATCAAGAATTAAAACGATTCAAAAATCATTAATCGAGGTAACTTATATTTTTGTATGTTGGAACTCAAATTTATATTCCGCTATATAATTTTCATATAAATCAAATAAAGATATAGAATCCTCGACAGTCATTTTCCGCAGCAATTTAAAATGCCGATTTGCCTGATTGAATTAAGAAAATTATTTGCTTTCAATAAATATAATAAAATCGATGATTAAGCCAAACTGAAGTAGAGAAATTCAGAAATCTTAGGCAAAGCAAAATACTCGTAGGTCCATTTGTGATTGGTTATTTAGGGCCAACATCCCTCTTTGAATTTCTGTGAATAAAATGCCCGTTTTTTGTGATAACAATCTCGCTATGCATCTGGAGTCTGAGGGCGAATCGCCGGTGCATATTTATATGGCAGCGAGGCCGGCTGAGAGGCTCAGTCCTTTGCCGAAGTTCTTACCGTTCGCTTCGATTGCCAGACAGGAGAATATGAAAGATAAATTTGTGAAATTAGTGGTGAAATTAATGCTGACTCTGTTGCTGCTTTGCCTTGCCATGGACTTGGCCGTTGAGGCTGGAGTACTGCAGTCGCCCTGCCGGAAAATGGACTACCAGGGCTGCTGTATTTCCATCAAAAAACACTCCATTGCCCGGATATGCCGGCGTTCCATATAAACAATTCCCAAAGCCTTTAGGCAGTTCGAGGACAGCAACTTGCCCCCCGCCCGCCTTTGAGTGGCGACGATTTAAATAAAAAAATAAAAAAATTAAGTGCATTTGACAAGCCGTGCGCTGCTTTTCTTGGGCGGGAGGCGGCCGGCGGCCGGCAGGGTCAGCTGTGCAGCTGAGCGAAGCCAAACCGGTTGATCGGCGTTGCCGTCGCTGCCGGCGTTGCCGCTGTCAGCGCCGCCATCGGTCCGCAATTCCCTCAGTCAATTGTGAGCGTTCGACGCACGCGGTTATCAATCAGTCCATAAAAATCCACCATGAAATCTCTGCTGGCATTTACTCTGCTCGGCCTTGTCCTGCTGGCCGGCCGCATTCAGGCCGAGGACTGTGACGGCGACTCCGATGGCTTCTTCGCCAAGCTGCGCTGCACGGTGAAGAAGGGAACCGAGAACGTGGCCGAGGCAGCCAAGCCGTACACCACCAAGATCAGCGAGGGGGCCACCAGCTTCGGCCAGTCGGTGGCCAAGAAGTACGATGAAATCAAGCACAGTTTGACGGACGAGACGCCTTCGTCGACCAGCGTCTTGCCGATTGTGGATGGGCCCACGGAGCGGGTGCCACTGGCTCCGTTGGCCGGCAGCGTGCCCCAGGATCTAATCAACTCGAGCCCAAAGCCTGCAGCAGGTGAGATCGTGGAGTTGGCCAACGTGGTGGGCGTGAATGTTGAGAATCCTTTGTATTTCCAGGCGCTTAAATGCCCAGCGGGGCAGATCTTGGACCATCGGCGGCAGTGTCGTTCTCAGGCCTAAAATGTTAATATTTTTTTTGGATTTTTTTTATGTGTAAATATCCTGGAATCTTCTGCTTTACTATTGGAAATTTTAGACACCGATGTGATGTTGTTTTTGGTGCATTAAAAAAATTATAAGAAACCGGAAAAATCCTATCTCAGTTTTTTGTTCAAGGAAAGCTTTTGGGAAGGCCTCGGTTGTGGATTTCGAACTCTGACAAATTCCGTTGTTTGTGGAATTCTAAACACACAACGGCGACCCAAATGAACTGCTAGAATATTAATTAAATAGCCGAAAATCTATGGGCCGAGTCGACTGTGGAAAATGTAAATTTGACCAGCAAGAAATTTTCCAAAGCAAGAGAAGAATTAAGTTTTTACTCGTTTGCTTAAAAATAATTTATTTTAAAGTAATATTAATTTATTTTCTCTCTCTGTGCTGCGGCCTTAGAGTCGGAATAATTGCGAGTTGCGTTGTTTGTAGTTTTTTTTTTTCGTTGGCGGCGTACAAAGTCTCCCCAGTTTCGTGTGTCGCGCGGTTTTTTAATTCATGTGATTTTTGTTCCGGTTTTTATTTAAATGGTCCCCGGGAATTTTAAACTAGTCAATTTGCAGTCAGCTTAGGCATAAAACTTGAAATCAACTAAGTTTCCTTATATTATTCTTAGGTACCGAAAACTTTAGGCGTTTGGGCATTAAAAAATTAATTATACAAAAAAGGGTTGAAAGGTTACTTGCTTTATTTATGCTTAAGTGTCTATTAGTTGAAGATTTTCTTTGTGTAGGTAAATTAATTATAGCTCAAGGTATTTTTTTTTAGTTTTTAGGGCGTTTCAAGCGTTTTTATTTATGTGAATTGAACAAATTATTCACCAGGCGTGCACTCAGAATTTCTGTAAGTTTATTTTTAATTTATTTGCTTTGTTTCTTTATTAATGAGTTTCTTTCAAAAGATACGAACTGTGATTGATTGCACCGCTGATCTCAGAGCGTCTCGTGAAGGCGCGAACTTGGCTAATTGCATTCGGCTTAAATCTGGCTGTGGTTTATTTATGCTAATTATAATTATATTAAGGTGACGAATGGGAGTTTATTTTTGTGAAAATCAAAACCTTTTGCCGTCAGTCCTATTGTGATGATTTATTATTCTTACTTTGCACGCTTTCAAATATTTTTTATGGCTTTGTAAAGTGACAAAATTCTCCGCCGTCTGGAGGTTTCTTCTTACAACAAGATTAGAATCGAATGACCAACCGATCGGTCAAAAATTCTAATTGTAAACAAAAGAAGCTGTCGATGCAAAAAAGCTGAGAAATCCAAAGCTCAGTCTCAGTTCGGAGAATCAATTAAACTCCAGCTTGGTGTTTTATTTTTGATGGTTCTTATGTATTTTAAATTTCAGCATTATATTTCTTCCTGGGAAGCACTCGATGAGTCATCACTTCCTTCAACCAAAATCGCGTTCTGAAAAACAAAATTGAGCTGACTAATTGAGCGCCAGGGATGGCTTGGAATTAGAGTTGCTTTATTTTATTTTGTATGGCCGGCAGAATTGACAGAAAATCACAAAATTGAACAAAATAATTAAAGCAATCAAAAGCCTACAATCGGCGACACAAACAAACCGACAGTTCGCGCCAACAATCAACGGCAATGACAAAGTCTACAAAACGTTGTAGGCGGAGGGAACGGGAGGGTTTTGATGACGATAATGAAGTTATTTCGACAGTAGCGTAAATTTTTATCAAATTATCGTATATCTTTTTTACGAATGCCCAGCAAACATTTCGATTGGGAAATTGATTAGTGATCTATATCTCGAAATGTATTTGAAAGATGATTGGAAATCAATTCTCAAACTGCTTAAACCGAAATAGATTGGAATTTCCCGGAACCATAAATTATTTGCTGTTTTCTGGACAGTTCTCTGAAACAATAATTTAATTACTCTTTAAACAAAAATCTATTTAATCCAAAGACGTTGCTTATTTACTTATGGCCGCGTTCCAAATGTTTGTGTGAGCGACTGCTTGTTAGATTTCCTTATCGCATTTCTCTCACCATAACAACACATTTAGTTGTCTGTTTTGGGGTCGGCGGGGTTATCGCTTGACTTTTCTGTAGGCCGATTTAGTTGTGTTTTAATTGATATCAAATCGGCCTGTCGGGGATTCCAGTAAAAAGAAGAACGAGAGAGTCCATAATCAATAATTGCACATGGAAATCTGGCTGGGAATTAAGAGGCCATGCAAGCCAACAATCCGCTGGCTGAACCTCTGATTAAGATTTAAATGCTGCCGCCAATTATTGAAGGCCGGCTTGGAGGTTGGCATATGCAAAAAATCAGATTCAAAATGAGCCAATTTGCCGTTCGGATTTGTACGGCGAAAAATTCAATGGGCTTGTCCACCTGACGAACTCAAGCCGCTCACCAATGCCTACTTTCAGGCAGGAGAATAAAAATTGTAGAGAATCCAAAAGACCTTTCTTGTTACGAAGTGGGTGTGGAGTGTGTTTGTGTGGGAAAGCCGCAGCACAACAAACTGAACGACAACTTGGAGTCGCATTTTCGTTTTTAGACAATTCGTTCGGCGGTCGAAGGGTGGAGGCGACTTTGGTTTCATTTTCTTGGCTCAACTTTGCAGACCCGAATTGTCGTTGTCCTTGTCGGCAAAGGGCGTGGGTGTGTGTGTGTGTGTGGCAGTTGGCCAGCCTGCAACAATGGGGCCGGGCCAAGTCAGGCCGCAAATGCAGGCCGGGCCGGTTGCCTGCTCATACGCACTGTTGGCCCGGCGCAGCCGCCACTCATTACCGCCGCAAAAACTTTCTCGGCAGCCCAAAGACCCGCAGAGAGACTACAAGGCCAGGGCAGGGGTAGGGGCAGGGCCGTTGCTGATGCAACGTACTTTCGAGACAGCCATCTCATGGGCATCGAATTATGACACTTTTAGTGGTTTCTGCCAACTATGCAAACGGTTTGTGGGCGGTTTGGGCCGCTTGGCGATGCCAAACTGCCGGGCTGTTGGGCTGTTTTGTATTTTCACTTTACTTTTTGGATTTGTTTGCAACTTTACTTCGATTTCAGATGGCAGCCGCAGCCGAGTTGTCCTTGTATATGTGAAGGATATCGTGTGCATGAGGCTTCTACCCGACCAACTCCTCTCCACTTTTCCCCACCAAGTTATTTTAGTTGAAAACAATTTTTATATTTCTTTACAACTTTTTCAAGTTGCGGTCGTTTGGCCGACGGTTTGTTTTTCTTTGCTTGGCATATATTTTTGTGTTTGTTTTTTTTTTTCTTGAATTTGTTGTTGTCTCCAGCGAAGTGTCCTGGCCACGATCCGGTCCTATATTTTCCATTTCCTCAAGTTAAAAGTTTATCAATAAAATTATGACAGAAAACTTTTTAATTTGACGCATGATAGTCGGCCCGGCAACTCGGATGCGTTTTGGGACATTTGTGGTGTCCTTCCAGCCCGATATTGTCCTCCCAAAAATAGTCATAAATAAGAATTTCTATGAGCCAACCGACGAAAGGAAAACCAGCAATTTCCTTGTCACTTTTTTGTGGTCAATGTAAAACCTAAAATCGCAATTGTGTCAACGACGTCCTTTTTATGCCTTGCACTTCCTAAAAGCCTTAAGGATATTTAAGTCTTATGTGTTTGGTTTCTTGCCCATTCTAGGGTAATTAAAATCTTTGTCCATTCTGCCTTTGGGGAAAAGTGATTGAAGTAGAAAATTCTTCTCACTTTTGGGTGCGATAAATTCGAGAAAATTGATTAAAATATTAAAAATTATGTGTAATTCAAAATATAAATAAATATTCTGCTG
>JBAMCP010002402.1:0-12623 GCA_037075105.1 Lissocephala sabroskyi | reverse complement strand
TTCGGATGAAAATGCCAGGAACCCATCAAATCTCTTCCTCTCCTCGAGCCCGTCTTCGGGAACACAACACAGGCAGATGTTGTGCTCGTACACCCAAATGAGGATTTGCTCTTTAAAGTAGAGGAATCCAATAACTGGAAGGGATACAACTAGCATTGTGCCTAGGATGGTTATTATGTAAGGAGATATCGATGAGCAGATGTCCTTAAATTGGACTTCTATTAATCTCTTCATTGACCTGTTGTTGTTGCAGTAAATTTCCGTTAGGTCAAAAATTTGTGACCGCAACTTTTTCATGGATTTAATCATTGGAACGGCATCGCAGTCGCAGCGAAATGGATTCCCCGACATTTGAAGCTTAACGTTTGAGTTGTGCTCCAAGAAATTTAATAATTCCTTACTTAGGATGGAGATGTTGTTGTTAACGAGATCTAAGGACAGTTTGTTTGAAGATGCTGTGTTTCCGATTTGGGTTAATTGATTTTTTTCAAGGAACAATATATCGAGACTCGGAGGCAATTGGGAAATATCTATTGTTTTTAGATTGTTGGAAGAAATTTCCAGTACCGATAGTTGCTGGCAATCCTTAAAAATTTTCAAATTAATGTGATCCAATTTATTTTCAGCAATTTGAAACCTGACAATATTGGGAGGCATTTTGGTGAAATTTAAATGCCGAATTGAGTTGAAATTCAAAATTAGCTCACGTACTTTTTTAAACTCCGCTAAATTGCCACTCCCAACTGTCGTCAACTGATTATTTCCAATCTCTATTTCCACCAGGTTGGAGGGTAGAAGATTCAGCCTGATCTCGACCAGCTTATTGTGTTGCAAGTATAAAACTTCTAGGTTTTTGCAGTTTTTAAAAGCTATTTCATCTATGGCTTCTATGATGTTCCGACGGAGATCCAAATGGGTGAGATTTGGTGGCATTGTAACGTTAAACTCTTTGAGATTGTTATGTTCCAGGTTCAAATGCTGTAGTTTGTCGAAAGAGGCAAAAGCATTGTTATCGATTCGGTATATTCGATTGTACATTAAATTTATGGTCTTGGCTTTGGGGGGAAGCTGTCCCACTTTAATTTCTTCAATCCAATTGTTTTGTATTTGAAGTTCTTTTAATTCCACATAATTTTCCAATGCGCATTCTGATATATTTGTTAATTTTGTATCGGACAATTTAAATGTTACCAAGCCAGCCATTGGAATAAGGTGTGGCATATTTTTCGTGCACTTACGACACCTTATACGAAATTCATTTAAAAATGGATAAACATCACAATAACAGTCATCTGGACATGGGCTGCGGTTAATGTCCACAGTAAATTTACATTCTGGAATGTCTGTAGGGCAAATAACGGCCATTGTATTGTTGGAAGCTTTTAAACTTTTTGAAGGCATTTGAATTAATTTAAGTTTCTTAAAGTTGTCGAATATTGTCAGATCCAATTTGTAATTGGAATCCCGATAAGTAATGTAAATAAACTCCAATGACTCGGACAAAATTGGTGAACTAAAAGAGACATAAATTAAAAATTACTTTAAGCCGTTTTGAGACCAGATCCTGAACCTGACCAACCTTAGAAATTGGGAATTTGTGCCAGACACGTTTAGGAATTTGAGATCTCTTAAGTGTTTGTTATATTGAAACCACTTAGAACTCAGCTCTGAGGTATCCACGTTTTCGAAACAGATTTTCAAAATATTCCATTTGTCTACTTTTACTTTGGATATTAAAAAATCTAAAATGCTTTGCATATTTGAAAATTCGAACCTCTCAATTTTTAAAGTTATTTTCGAATCATTAAAGACCACGGCAGGACCTTCATTTAAGTGCACATAAAAGTCCTTTTCGAAAGGCGCTTGGTACAGTTCGATTCTTTTCGACTTTGGCTTAAGGCTTTCCCTCAAATAATAAGAACACTTAATTCGAATGTCTGTGAGAGTTTCATTCAAAGCGTGTTTGAAAGGATATATAAATTGTTCTGAGTATTTATAGGGATTATCTTCACATTGAAATTTTAATACACCAAACTTTACAATCACCGAGTACATGGTTTTTTCGGATTTACTTTGACACTCGGAATCGAACTCATCGTTTTCGTTTTCACAAATTAGTTTCTTTATATGAACTTGAAAGATTTCGCTTCCCTGCGACATAAAAAACAAACAAAAAAACAGGATTTTGAATCGAATCATTGAAGTTGTAGTTTTAGAAACGCGTATACTGGTTGGGGAACCGAAACTGAAATGGTTTTGCTCGAACCTTAAATTATATTGTGGAGTTTATTCGGCCGAACAAAGAGGTCCCCCTGGTCCAATTTAGGCTTTTGATAAGTTTCGGATCAAAGTAAAATCAATTAAGTTTGCATTTTTCTCAACAGCACAATTGTATGTATTGAAAGATTGCTGTTGCTGCCATCTGTTCTTTAAATTTAAGAAATCAAAATGGTCCTTAAGGAACTAAAATGTGAGAGAGCTTATAAGGAAAGCTTAAATTTGCGTGATATTAGAAAACCAATAATCAAAGATTAAAGTTCGGCATTCCTTCAACGAGAATAAGGATGCAACAATCTATAATCTTGGCCTGGGCTTTTTCACAATTTTCTTCGAATCAAAATGGAATCAAAGTTATCAAGAATAAAACTAACAGCAATCCTAAAAGGCCACTTTCGGTCCCAGAGAATCAACAAGTTCCCAAAGCGCAATAAGAAACTCCATAGGGAAACCTCTAGAACTCCTTTAGATCGCCTAAGATAATTGATCTTCGGCCTGCATAGAGAAATAGCCAGGCCTGAATTGCTTTTAGCTGGGAAGCAATCTGTTTGGTTCGATATTTTGATATTCGCTCGATGGACTTTAATTTCTTTTAATCATTTCTGCGGCCATCGATGGGGGCCCAATGAATTTCCATTGAATCGATGGATATTTTGCGGCTATTAAAACCGCAAAACAACCAAAATTACCGTCGACTGCATTAACCTTTTTCGACGGGGCATTGAAACGACTTGAACGACTACTGGCTGCTGCCGCTGGAGGGGGAGGAAGGTCACAGGTTGGCCATTAGCTATTAGCCCAAAACTTCGTTTTTATGCCGACCGGGGGGTAAAGGTAAGCGAAAAAGACAAGCAAGGTGGCCGGGGCAGGGGGAAAGGGGCTCTCTCCAGTTTCACATTTCGCACGCGGTCCAGGTCACCGGCGGAGTTCAATTTTGTGCGTTATCTGAAAGCGGAAGAGACGCACAAAGCAGAGAAAAATTGCCATGGTCATGTTGCTGTTGATGTTGCTGGCCAAGGTTGGCCAGCCAGCAAATCTTTTATGTTGCTGGGATACGACGAACAGACGGGCAACGGGAAACGGGCAGTTTGTGGCAGGTAACACGAGGCAAATGAAAATGGCAAGGCAAACTGACCGACGGCCGGCCAGCCAGTTGAATGGTCGGTTGGACGGTTGGTTGGTTCGTTGGCCGAAAGAAAACCCACTGACCAATAGCGCTGCCCCATGGTGGCGGTGGAAATGAAGGCGAGGACAATTTCCAGCTAATTTCTAATGGAAAGCAGTAAGAAATTTTCTATAAATTTGAAAACGCCTTGAAAAGCAGCCAACTCACAGCAGCAGCAGCAGCAACAAAAACCAGAACACCTCACAGAGAAAGAAGCTCGGCAGCCTCGACTACGACAAGGAAAATATGTTGAAAATTCTTAAATAGATAAAATGAGGAAATTGTAGAATCACGACGCAGGCAACGGCAGCAACGATCGCTGCAACAATCGGCTAACAGCAGCAACCAACGCTGCTGCCTCTTGGCCCGGCCATTGCCCGTTAGTTGGCTTGGTTTTTTTGAGCCACATGATTTCATTAGGGTCGGGGTTATGCAAACAAACTCAGAACAATTTGGGCCTGATGAGCCTACCAGCCGGGCCAGGACAGTCGGCCAGAATTGGTAGACTAAACCAGTTTAGTTTGCTGCTGGCCGGCCGTTGATTTGTGTGTCATGGCGAAAATTTGAAGGAATCATTGATAAAGCCGAGAGTCTCAGAGAGCAAAAAAAGGGGTGCCAATTTCCACCATGCGTCGAATAGAAGATCAATTTGTGGTCGAATAAAAAGCCGATAATGTCTGCCTCTTAAACGCCTACTTTATGAGTTTTGATAACGATTTCATAATTGCCAAGTTAGCTGCTTGTTTGTGGGACCATCGCTGAAGCAAATGATAGGCAACCTAAAGAGCGTTTATTTGGATTAACAAGCTTTGATTCCCAATAAGTTGACTTTGACTGGGACTTTGGAATTTTATGGTTAAAATTTAAATAGTTCGTTCGAGTCCGGAGATTTAAGAAGCATTATTGAGAATAAGTATTAGCATTAGCCAAATGCCTTCTTTCCTTTAATTTCCCGGTTGCATATTTTCTATATTTACGAGGAAAAATTCAACTTAGAATAATAACGCAAATGTAGAAATTTGATTTATACTTCTTGGGAAACTCATTATCTTTAAGTAACCCCGAAATTATATATTTCTATTTAGCAAATTCTTTATTTAATTTCATCATTCAAATTTAACTTTAGCCGATTCCAAATTTGGTCGTAACTTCCCTAATCGGAAATGATTTGGCTTTTGGTAACCTTCCTGGCTGTTATCTGTATTCATTCCTAAGAACCGGGACTGAAAATCGTTTTATAAATTTCGGAACTCGGGCGAAACAATTCAGTTCTAAATCTCAATTTCCTATATAAGGGAGAATTTGAGGAATGCGAAACAATAAATAAGTTGGAACTAAACTAAAATAACCTCCCTTGAATTGATCTAACTGAAAGTTAAATTATAAAATTTGAATTAAGACATAACCAACTAATATCGCTCGGCAAATTTAGACTTTAATTGGAATGATGAGACCTAAGCCTTTGCCTCTGCTTTGGACCTTAGATACGAAAGAGAACATCTGAGAAATCTTAAAGCCACCAAAAGAATTAGAAGACTTCCACAAACAAAATCCAAATCTCAATAAATATGCCAAATTCCAGAAATAATTGTCGCTAGTTTTGGGCTGACGATTATTTCGGTTATAATTATTATTCATAGTTTCTCCACATTGAAAATAAAGATATAATAAATACTAAATATAAATACATATTTGGTTCAGTAGATCTCGGAACCAAGGTAATTGTGGCTCCAGTTTCGTGCGTCTTCCTTTTCGTTTGCATTTGCGGCCGTCGACGACGCGCCGCGTCTCTGTGGCTGCCCCGGCCTACGTTCGTTTTCGATTTGGTGCGATTTTCTCACATGGCCACGGCTGATGCGAGGCGACGCGCTTCTCAGGGCGGGCAGGCGGCGAGACGAGGCAACAACCGCTAGGCAGGCAGGCAGACTGCCAATTGCACTTTGGATGGCTTGTAAGCGATCGTATCTGTGCGTTTAGCATTTAATACCAAATTTGTTTTATGCAAATGAACTTTACACACACTCGCCTGGCGACACTTGAAGGTGACAAAGAGAAGACAGAAATCGGTGGCCAGATTCCTGGCCGAGAGTCGGTTCGTTTTCTGGGGTGGCCAGTTTACCGCATTTAATTGATGTTTAACCTTGGGATTTTTTGTTATTTTTGAGGCTGGCTGGCACGCCCACCCGCCCCCTCCACACAGGCCCCTTGGCTAATTCTCAGCTGAGTTGGCGGAGCGGCCACCGAAATGCGATCCAAACTGCGGGCGGTGGCGGCCAGCGAACCACCGCCGGAGGGGCTGCCTGGCTGCCTGCCACGGCAAATGTGTCGCTTCGACATGCAACAAGCTGAGAGAGGCAGACACCTGCCCCTGCGCCCTGGCACCGCCCCGGGGAGATTTTGGCTGGGCGATAAGCTCGCTGGGGGGAGCTTCCAATAGCAAATCCGAATCGAATCGGAATTGTGGACGGTGGCCGTGTCGACGGGGGCGGGGCAGGGAGGGGCTGCCAAAAATGCTGGCTTTTTGGGCTGCCGGGCCAGCCGAATTTAATAAATCTCTTTATGAATTCAATTTATTTTGCAATTTTTCAAGATCTAGATGCGATTTTCAGTAGGGGCTTTTCGGTTTTCCATTGAGATTTTTTTCGGTGATGCCTGCTCGGCGGGCTGGGGAGTTGGTGTGCTTGAGAGGGCGACTCAAATTGCGTGTTGCGCATTTAATCAATTTTGTTTTTGTATTTTTTTTGGCTGGTGGCGGTTTTTTGTTTGTTGTTTGCTTGGTCACACGCTCGGTTATCTGATTAGACTTCAATTTCTTAATTCAACAGCCGCCGCTGGACGGCTGTCGTTGGGGGTGAGGCGGCGCCGGCAATGCTCGTGGGTTGGGGGCAAGTGAGGATTTGTGGCTGTCAACATTGAACTTTTCATTTGGCAGTTGACGTGGCGAAAAGACGCTGAGAACGAGAAGCCAAATGAACAGCCGGCGGCTGAAAGGTTACCAATCGAGCAAGCGAATTAAATTGAAAGCAAAGTGAAGCACAGGAAACTGAAAAAAAGCAAAGCAACGAGAATCAAAGAAAACGGACATCAGGACATAAAAATATAATCCCCAAAAAGAATAATGCAGAACCGAGAGATTTAGGAAACCCCTCATTGCTTGAATATTTCTAAAGCTTAGAGATCTCTTTGAATTTGGAGATCTCTAAGCTTTTCATAAACGTGAGTTGGGATTTTTTGTCTGCAGGAAAGATTGTCGATTGAAAGAATTATCTGAGGAGTTCTTCGGCTGGCAATTGAGGGTCATTGGGACTGCCCGATTGAAGAATCCTTGTGTTTAAGCTTCTGGAGGTGGAAATTCCCATGACGTTGGCCAGAGAACTTCCTGTTTGGCCGTCAAATCGAAGCACACTAAGCCCCAGGGCGGCACGATCGGCGCTGCTGCCACCCCAAGGCACAAATCGTGGCAATCGCGAGCTGTGAAAACAATAAGATTGCCTCCCCCCTCCCCCGCTCTTGTTAAAAGGAAGCCTGCCGTCGCCCCTTTGGTTTCATGACTTATGCCTTGAGTTTTCCGCGAATTTTCGCAGTGACACCTCGGCGGACTGACGACGTTGTCGTCGTCGTGATAGCCACCGAATTTCATTCAAATGCCAGCAACTTTGGCAGCCACCCCGCAGCCACCGCCGCCTCGCCCCGGCCAACTGCGATCTGCATTCAAGGCCAGCAAGCCGCACCGCCATCGGTAGCCAGGCCGAGACAACGGCGGCCACTTGGCCTGGGCCATAAATTAATCAACCGCTCACTGGGCTAGGCCCGGGCATTGGGTGCACCGGGTGCTCCACTCGCCTCCGCGATTCGATGCATTCGATTCGATTTGGTTTGTTTCGCTTTCCGTTTGTCGTTTTCAACATTTCAGAATAGCACGGCAGCCGTCCATCCGCCGAGCTGCTGCGGTCCAGGCTCTCATTTCCCAGCGGCAGAGATTCGCCCGGCCGCCTCTGACAGGCGGTTGGCTTTCGGCTTTTGTTTGGATTGGCTGGGCGGGCAATTGACAGCCAGAAGATTTGTCCGCCGCCTGGCCAAAGATAATTTATGTCCTCCCAACTGTCGCTTCGTCCCGGCGACAGGGCCGTTGTCCTCCTCGCCAGCGGTTTGCATACAAGAAGTGCACTCATTTTACTTTTACTTTTCCAGGGCTGAGTTGGAAATCCATTTGACCGGCCAGCGGTCCGGTGGCTGCCGTTTCGGGGCTACTGTTTTTTTTTTTGCCTCCACTGTCTTTTCTTTGAGGGCCTTTTTGTCCTTTGTGACTGCCGCTCAGTGGCTACCGATGCTGCGCCGAGTTCGGCTGCTGTTCTTTTGTGAAAAATATGTTCTTTGTCCTGTCAGTCAGCGCGAGGAAGCAGACGAACCAGACGATCGTTGCCACAGTCGATCGGTTGGTTGGTCGGTCGCCTCGGACTTTCGGTTTTCAAGCCACCGCCACAGCAACTTCTGAGACGCCCCAGCGCAGCTGCCGCCGCTTCTGTTTCTTGGCTTCTTTGGTTATTTTGCATACATAAATTCATCTGTGCCACACAAAGCAGAGCAGTCGGACTGGCGGCAACGGGAGGGGCACAAGTTGTTGCCACAGTCGGCAGAATGCGATCACTGCCACGAAATGCCAACTTCAGCTGGGCCAAGCGAGGGACAGCGCCGTATTCGAGTTCTTTGTCGTGGGCAGGGTTGCATTTCGCTTCAAACTCAACTTGAGGTTGGGAAGACGTCTTTCGAAGGGCCCATTAAGAGAAAGCGGGCAAGAAACTTTCTTAAAAGAGTGGGAAACTTGCGAAGTCTAGTGGGATTTCAGGGAAGCTTGTTAAATGCAAACTTTTATCTACAAAATCTCTTGCTGATTATGAATGCTTGCTGTCCTAAACAGACTGTTTAATATACAAAGACCACTTCTCTGAGAAACCTGCATAAAGAGCCAGTAATCCCAGTTCGATTTGAGTTTTTTTTACATCAATTCTAGTCACACGATGATCCGATGAATAATTCTAATCTTATGAGATTTTTGATAAGCATTGGAACCTTAAATTAATTGCTAAATAAATGCTCCTTTGCGAAGACCAAAAGCAACGTTGAGACTTTGAAAAATAACTTAAAAAATACACATATAAATCTGAAATACATGTGCCTTTTATTCTTAAATTTTGAGTAGAGTTTGAGAAAGAATATTGATAATTGAATTAAAATAAAATAAGTTCGGTCTAGGATTTGGGACTCTTCGAAATTCCAACCATCTAGCCGTATTATTATTAAACCCTGTCGAGCTAAAATAAGATTTAATGACAACTAGAAGACATTTAGTTTGATATTTGATTTTATTTGATTGATATTAAATTTAGTAAATAACTAAGAATATCAGTTTGGAAAATTATTCCCATGGATAATCAGAACCGAAATAATCGTCATCCCAATCCAAACAACGATGACTTCTGCAGACGATGAAATGATTTTTGAGTGTTTTTGAAGATTGGGTTTTGTTTGCGGGAAGTGTTCTATTTTTTATTACTTTCGCTTCCGAATGTGTTCATTCTAAGCTTCGGTTCTTAGTTCTGAAGAAGTGCGGTTATTGTGGCTCAAATCTATTCTATCCAATAGACCTGTAAAATTTCCGATTGAAATCAGGCGATTGTGACTCAGGTTAATCCTGAATATAAAGGGCATTTTAGATAGATCAACCGATGTAAGGCGATTGTGGGATAGATCCAATTCTTGAATTTCTTCGCATTCTTTAAATATTGATGCATTTAGATATTTAAGTTTGTTGTCAGACATTCTGAATGCTTTAATTTTTGGCGGCATTTGAGTAAAATTCAAATATTCAATTGCGTTGTGATTTAAATAAAGATACTCTAACTTTACAAAGTCTTTGAGGGACCCGGTCCCAACCGAAGTTAGCTTGTTTAAACGAAGATCTAGAACCTCGAGGCTGTTGGGAAGCAGGTTCATTTGAATCTGAATCAGGCTGTTAAAGTGTAATTTCAAAGTCTTCAGATTCTTACAATTTTCGAAAGTAGCTTCATTGATGGCTTCTATTTTATTCGATTGGACACTCAAAAATCTGAGCTTCGCTGGCAATGTAACATTAAATTTTCGGAGTACGTTGAACTGCAAATTTAAAACAAGAAGATCATCGAATGAGGCCAAGGCGTTGTCATCGATCGTTTTAATGCGATTGAGGGACAAATCTATGTACATTATTTTGGGAGGCAGTTGCCCAACCCCCAGTTCCGTGATTTGGTTGCCATATAACTCAACCCTTTTAAGTTCCAAATAGTTTCCTATTGAAAGGTCGGATATGTTGGTTATTTCTTTGTATCTCATATAAAGATTAACATTGCCAGCTATGGGAATTGGTTTTGTTAAATTTTTCATATTGGCTTTTGGGCATTTTAATCTAAATTCATTTTTCTGTGCAAAGGCTCCACACTCACAACCATCTGGACAAGGCCTCCGATTAACGTCCACAGTAAATTCACAACTTTTTATGTCTTGGCAAATGAAAGCCTTTGTGTTGTTTGACTTTTTAAACTTAGAAAGAGGCATAATCAATTTGAGTTTCTTGTAATTGTCGAAGACTTTTAAGTCCAACTTAAAGTCCGAGTCCCGATAGTTGATGGTTATAGACTCCAAAGTATCCGATAAAGTTGGAGAACTAAAAATACAAACAACAACTGCATTATATTTTAATGTTTTACATTGTAATGCATTAAATGTTCCTACCTTAAGAAATTCGAATTCGTGCCGAACACATTTAATTCTAGATTCTTTAAGGAGTTGGTATATTGGAACCACTGAGGACTCAGGTTGGAGGAATTAACGTTCTCGAAGACCATATTGTGAATATTCCACTTGTCGTCTTCTATTTTCGTAGACAGGAAATGCAAAATGTCCGACATGCTTGTAAACTCGAAAAGCTCTCTTTTTAAAATTAACTTGGAGTCATTGAACGCAATTGACGGACCCTCATTGATGTGCACATAAAAATCACTTTGAAAGAAAGTTTGGTAAAGTTCGACAAACTTCGGCAATTTATAATTATAGATAGAATATCCATTAAAAAATTCATTGCACCACACTTTAACCTTTGAAATGCTTTCGTTCAAAGCATTTCGAAATGGGTAAATATCATTTTTATAATATAAAACTGAATTAGGTTCACATGGGAATTTCAAGACTCCAAATTGAACGTTTACTGAGTAAAGATTCTCATCCGACTGATTTTCAAAATAATTCCTTTCAATGTGAACTCTAAAAATTTCTTCGCCTGGTGTTAATTTAAATGTTGAAAACAGGACACAAAAATATAAAATTATTAAGCGCGACATCGCAATTTAATTTTTTCCACTGCACAGAGTAAATTAAGATTTAGAACTGAATGGGCTTTCGTTGATTTCAGGGGTTTATAATACGATTCTATGTTCCGGTTCTTAGGAAAGGCTTTTGATAACAGCCAGGAAGGTCGGCAAAGGCCAAATCTTGAGCGATTCGGGCAGTGCCGACTGGCAATGAATAAAAAAAGAACTTCTCAGCGTCGGGGATCGGCTAAGGTTAAATAAGATTCATTCGGCGTAACAAATAAACAAAATTAAGTACAGTTGGGCGAAATACATAAGAGTCTGGATTCGAAATATAAAGGGGTCGAAAGAGCAGATCGGATTTTTGGTCAAGCTTCCCTGGAATGAGACTTAATCAGTGTTTTGTGCCGTGAAGCGACGATGGCTTTGGCACGGCCTCATCTATTTCGGGGTGGGGCACTTGGTTCGATGACCTTACTTGATTTCCTCAAAATTACCAGAAATAGATTGAAGTTGGTTCTGTTGGAATATTTTCCTATCCAAAGATCGGAAATTCTTCTTAAATGCGATTCTTTTTGCATTGGTCAACTGACAATGGATTTCGGAAATGGAATACGGAGGGAAGTGGACAAACCGACAGACAGACAGGCAAGTGAGGACGAGGCGAGGACGTCTGTTTACTTTGTCTTATTTAGCTGTTCAATTGCATTTTGTCCCACTGTACATTCGACTGTCCAGTCCGCAAACTCATGACTATAGTTTCGATCGCTAAGGTCCTTTAAATTAATAAAGCGCTGCCGTTCGTAGCCATCGGCAGCTGATGAAGGTTTGAAAAATGAAGGTACTCGAAAAATACGACTGGAAATTCATTTCATTTCATACAAACGATTGTTTATTTTTATTTACTTTTTAATTTAACTATTAGCAAAGACTGCCAATTTTTCTATCGAATATTCAAAAAGAGTTTATAGTAAGACTTAATAACTAACTAGGCTTCGAAATATCTACCGATTGGGGGTGTTTTATTTGCTCAGAAGAGTCAGCTAAGCCCCGGCTAACGGATATATTGAAGCCTCATAAATGAAAGATAATTCTATATTATGAAGGAAGGAGTATTAAAATCAAAGATATGATTTAAAGAGTTATACAAGCTAGTAAAAAGAACCGTGAGGGAATAGTACAAGCCAAAGTTAGTAGTAGAAAACTTCAAGAAAGCAGAATGATAGTTTCGAAATAGCCGAATAGTTACAGAGAGATTAATGCAACCAGAAGAGAAGGAGATTCAATCTCACCAATTAAGAATTTTTGGAGAAATCTGACACCTAAACCGGTTGTACGGTTTACTAGGCATGAAAGATCTAGAAGACGGTGACGGCTATGATATGGAGGTGTTTGAGAATAATGTTCCCAACATAGACCTCTAAAGCAAATAGAAGAAATTGTACTCCAATTGCTGAGTGCGAAGCTCAAGGCAATACTTTTAAATAATCAGGAAAGTCTTAGATATACTATATTATAAAAAGAGTCATATGTTCTGCAAGGCGTTGTAGAAAAGAATACCTCCTCTGGGTTTTTTTTAATCCTCAAGAACATTATGTGTTTGTCTTTATAGAACTTTTGGGGCCACAAGCCAGAATGCTTTATGCTGCAACTGTTTGCAAGTTTGACTGACCATTCATCCTTACCGCTCCTCTTATTTTTTGTTCTGTGGGCCAAATAACGGTATTTCTGGTGCCAGTTCTTTGTTTCTTCCCCCCAGATAAAAACAGTGATCTTACGATCGTATTAGAGATTATAAAAAAGGCATGAAGAGTTTATTTAAATGCTTTATATTTTAA
>JBAMCP010002401.1:0-12625 GCA_037075105.1 Lissocephala sabroskyi | reverse complement strand
AGTCTACACTCCGCAGCCAACAGACCCAATAGGAAATTTGACCAACAGTGGGAGGAAGTGACTTAAATAAGGAAAGAGATAAAAAACTCTCTTCTTAGAATATTGAAGAAAAATTGATGCTTTTTAAATTTTATAAACAAAAGTTAGACCAGGAAATCTCTATTTAGTTGTGATTGGGTTTTTGTGCCCTCGCATTGGCTAGTGGGTGGGCCCCCAACGGCTCTCCACAGTTTCTGGAGAGCGCGGCTCGGCTCTCCCGCTTTCGGCTTTGTGTAAAGTTCATTGATATTTTTATGCATTGGCTTGTATGCGTTGATTCATTGAATTGGGACCCAACCTATGCCTATGTACATCGCGCTGTACATAACGCACACTCTCGTGCCCGTGCGCTGGTTAAGTATCCCATGAATGCGAGGCGGGTCGCAGGTCGTCCAGCTCATCGGGGGTGGGGTGGGGGGAATTGGCAAGTCTACAAGTTTATTTGAGAGTTAACTTCTCAATGAACCGAGCCGCCGCCCCTGCCCGCCTTGCCAGGCTCTAAGGACACTGTGGAGACTCCGGGCAGCGTTTAAATTTATAACCGTGACCCTGATATTTGCAAAATATAAAGCCAACCGCGGTACATTCAAGGATATGCGGTGGTCAGCAGAGCGCGTGCAAAAATTTCTCCAATCCGCCTGCCCTTCCCCGCCTACCAGCGCCCAGCGCATGCGCTGCCTCAAGCAAGCGAGCGGGACAGACAGTGAGTGCGAGCGAGAAAGCAATAGACACACACACACGCGGGTTGACTTCTCGTAAGAGCAGCGACGCTGACTCGTGGCGCCTTCGACTCCACCACACGCGCCGCATACAACAAATTTTCATGAATGAAAGTCCCACGCAGCCAGCGACAGGCGAAAAGAAAGAAGACAAAATAAAAAAAGAGCACACAAAAATCTATGCAGGCCCACGCACTTGGCCGCCGGACCCCCGGCCCCCCGCCAGGGGTGGCGACTAACCCAACCGACTTCACGATAACCAAGCGCTCCTATCGATACGCACAAGATTCATTGAGACGAATGACTAATGGAATTAGTGCGGGGTGAGTCATCCGTGGGGAGTGCTTCCCGCGGCTGAAAGTCCAACGGGCCAAGAATTCTAAAGTCCTTAAAACAAACGTGGGGGAGACTCGGGTGGCCCTTGACCTTGGCGTACCCGCCAAACCGAAGGACTGAAAAATTTTGCAAACCAAATTACCGTTGGGGGGCAAAATCTTGGCAGATGCTTGGCCCACGTCGGCGGTCCTTTTCCATTGGGGTTATCGAACGCCCACGTGGGAAAGCAAACATCCTTTGACGTCATAGGCCCTTCGGCGATTAGGCGGGTGGGCGGGCAGCTGCGTGGGCGCATCAGCAACGCCTAAAAATATGCACAGCAAAATATTTGTTTTGTTTAATTTTTCTTTTGCTGTTTTATGAGGGGGCTAAGGGTCGGGGGCGGGGGGATTTAAAATTTTGTTATTTTTTTTTCCTCCTGCTGCGCGCGAAAGGCTAACGAGGGTTAATCGACGTCCCCTTCCCGGGGGTCAAATGAATTGAAGTGCCAGTTGAATAATTGAAGCCCTGAACAGTTGCAGTCAATTAAATCCATAAACTTTCATTCTCTTGGCGCTGCTGAGCTGGCCACTGGCGAATTGTCCGACGGGGCGGGCTCGGCCCACGCAGCCTGGCTCCACCAGCCGCCATGTAACTGTATACACACCGTGTTTATATATTTATTTTTGATAACGGGCCTCCGCAACGGAAACAGCAACACCCACGCTCACCTTGCTTGTGTGTGTGTGTGCGCGCCCCATTCATTTGGCGAGGAACACGCAAGCCCAGCACGTAAATATTTCGCCAAAAAAGAAGTAGCCCTGTGTGTGTGTGTGTGTGTGTGTGAGGGGGAGACATTTTACGCATTCCAATTCGGACAAGGCACTCGCGTGGGCAGGCACTTTCCTGCTCAGCTGGCGTGAGTGCTGGTGGGGCGTGGGCGTTGGCATTTATATATACAAATAAATATATATTTGTATGTATTTGGCAGCCGCAACTCATCAATGAAAAGCTCGAATTCTCGGTATATCGAAAGCGCTTGAGAGCTTAAACGAGTTGGCAGCTCTCGATCAGGGCTGCAGTAAAGTCAGTGTTGCCTTGCGGCGTATTAAAAAAAATAGATGGCAACTCTGTGAACTTGTCAAACTTCGGTTGACTTGCCGGCAAAAATTCACACTCAACTTTTCGATGGAGGAAACACAACAAAACTTGCGCAAGTTCGACCAGATTCCCGTAGTCATTGTGGAGGCCCACAACGATGTCCTGGAATTCCTCTACCGCTGCCTGGCCAGCCGCCATCTGCCCTTGGAGGGCAATCTCTTGGTCCACTTCGACTCGCATCCGGACTTGGTCATCTCCCGGGACATACCCGCCGACCACGTCTACGTAAAGCAGATTATGCTCAGCGATCTCAGCATTGAGAATTGGATCGTGCCGACCTTATACGCCGGTAGGCCCAGCAATTTTCCCTCTTCCTCTTTAAATAACCCACCAATTTCCCGGACTAGGACACTTCAATCGCGTGGTGTGGCTGAAGAACTCCTGGTGCCGCCAGATACCCACGGGCACCCATCACATTACCGTCGGCCACAAGGACAACATTCTAGCCGTGGACTGTCCGCTCGATTACTTCCTGGCCGACGGCAACTACGCGCCTCGGGAGGAACTGCAGCAGCGGCGCCAGGTCGAGTTGCAAGTCCACGATGCCGACACCGACCAGCTCGATCCCCGGAAGTTTGTGGGCCTGGGGGACGCCAAGAGCTTTGTGCTCGACATTGACTTGGATTTCTTCAGCACTGCCAATCCCTTCCTGAGGGAGTACCAGGAGGTCGACTGCTATGCTCGGCTCAAGGAGATCTTCCATTATCCAGGCGTGGATCCTGCGGCCGCTGGGGACACTGCCCACTACCAGGCTGTGGCGGCCGCCCGCCAGCAGCAACTGGCGGCCCTCGAGAAGATCTTCGTCCACCTCGACAAAGAGCGCAGTCTCGAGGGCCTCGAAGCGCCGGATGAGTCGGTAATCCCAGCCGAGATTTATGCCAAGCTCGTCCAGCTGGTGGAGGAAATCAAGCTCAAGTTCGCCGAGGAAGCCATCGACTGGATGCTCATCTTCAACGCCGGCACCACCACCGACAACAACGGCCTGCCGCACCACATCAGCACCAACGGCGAGCTGGAGGATTATTTCGGCTACTTCAAGAAGTTCCTGGAGCGCCTGCCCGTGCCACCGGTGGCCATCACCATGGCCCGTTCGTCCATCGACGACTACTGCCCCCGGGACCAGGTGGACGAGATCCAGGATCGCGTGGTGGACCTGCTGCGTCAGGTGTTCCACGGTCGACTGGCTGAGCCAATTCGCCAGTACGAAGAGGAATCCTGGGATGTGATGAAAATGTGATTGCAAGACTGACAAGGAAACTCCTTAAAAACGAACTTTGATCTTTTGCTCTTAAAAGTATTGGAGACATGGAATTCGCACTTAGTCTAAACAAAGGATCTTAGAGCTCCTGCTTGTCGCCCTTGGCCTGCTTGGGTTGCGGGGGCGGCAGCTGCTCTTCGAGGCATTGGCGCTCCTCCGGCCGCTTGAGCACGTGGTCCTCGCAGAGGTGCTGCTTGAGGGTCTTGGCCTCTTGGAGCTTGAAGTACCAGTCGGAAATGGTGTCCTCGTACTCCTCGAGCATGTCCTCGCACTGGGTCTTCATTTGGGTGACCTCGACGGGCGGCTTGTCCCACAGCTCGTAGGGTATGCCCAGGTCCACCTTCACGCCCTTGTCCACGAGGCCGTGGAGGGTCTGGAAGGTCTGGGACATGCCCTTGGCGAAGCGGGTGCTGTCCGTGCGCTCCTTGTGCAGGTTGTACTCCAGGACCCGCTCGCATACGTTTTCCAGGGACTCGAGGAGGCGGAGTTCGCTGCGCCGGTATTCGGTGCGCTTCTTGGGCCGCACATCGTCCACGGAGTAGCCGATTTCGATGACATCATGGGATTTGCCGGTCTCTCCTAGGCGGGACTCCAGTTCGGTGGCAAGGATCTTGCAGGCTTCGCAGCGGTTGGCATAGCGGACTCCGTGCTCCTCTTCCACTGTCTCGGCGGAGACGAGGATGGCGAGGGTGAGGAATTTAAAGGCTGCAAGATTCCACTTCA
The DNA here is from genome assembly GCA_037075105.1 of Lissocephala sabroskyi. Classification (NCBI taxonomy): domain Eukaryota; kingdom Metazoa; phylum Arthropoda; class Insecta; order Diptera; family Drosophilidae; genus Lissocephala; species Lissocephala sabroskyi. The sequence goes on along the minus strand of JBAMCP010002401.1, from coordinate 8,410 downwards.
TTGTATGCCCAGGAGATTCGAAAAACACTGACGTGGTGGACCGGCGGCAGCTGCTTATCGGCGTCCTCGATCTTCTTCTTCATGGCAGCAGGGCAGCGGCTTTTAAATCAGCTGATTTGCAGCAGCCCTCGTTTGTTGGTTGGACAATACGCCAGCCCTGGCTAATGCGTGAAATTTGAATTATCGGTAGGGCCAAGCTCAGCTTGGGAACTAAAAACCAAAACAAAATTTAAGGATGAATGGAAACAACTCAGCCGATACTTCATTATCCAGGAGAATGAAAAATCATTGAGTGGCGTCCGCGTTCTTCTGGCAGCGGCTTTTTGGCTCAGCTGATTTGCAGCAGCCCTCGCTTGTCGAGTGGGTAGTCCGCCAGCCCTGGCTAAGGCGCGCAATTTGAATTCTAGTTCGAGCCAAGCTCATGGCAACCAAAAACCACAACAAATCTTTAAGGACGAATGGAAACGTCTCCTGGCAACAAGTTAAATCACCGGGGCACCCTTAAATCCCCCACTCCACATTCCGATGTCAGTATTTTTATAATTTTCACACAATTTGCTCGAATGTCACACAACAAACGGTTCCATGTGCGCGTGGAACTCCAACTGCACGCGGTGAGTTTGTTCCACGGCCAGCGGGGAATCCTTCTCAACGTTCGTTCCCCAGCTCACCTGCCCCGGCGTGTGGCTGTGCTCGCACGGCTACCTGGAGGCCACCATAAAGACCCTGGGCTATTATTTCCGCACCGGCGCCATGGAGCCGCGCTTCCCGATGCTCTGCCATGACCAGTTCATCATGGAAGGCTACTTCCGCCACATCTCCTCGCTGGAGGAGGTCAACCAGCTGCTCACCGTGGAGCCTCTAGAGATCACCCTGTGGCAGAATGGACGCCGCCTGGCCTACTACGCGGGCAAGCTGATAGAACTGATGCAGCGGCCAGTGCCGCGCCTGACCTGCGGCCACAGCGGCAACGTGCAGTTGTTGATGAAGGCCACGCCGGCTTTTCCGGGCATCCTGGCGCCGAAGGTGGAGCTGTCGGCCCAGCTCATCTCAGAGTCTTGGAGGAAGGCCCTGGACAGGCCCCAGGAGCCTCACAGGCAGCTAAACTTCGAACTGACTGGGGAGGGGGACCGGCGGAGGCAGCAGAAGGTTTGCCACTCCAAGTCCAAGGGATCAGACAGCTGCACGTGCTCTTCGATGGGCCGGCCGTCGGTCTACCGCAGACTCTCGAACTGCTCCAGCCAATTGGAGGATTCAGAGGATTCGCCGGAACGAATTACCCGCTCCCATTCCCCGCGCGGGGCCGACGAGCACCAGCGCAGCTGCCACATCTGCCAGGCCTACAGACGCATGTTCCCTTGACTTGTACATAAATTTAATTGGCTCCTACAAGGAGGCGGCGAAATCGGTTTGATTGAAGACAAAAGCAATGAGGCAAATGAGGAGGTTGTAGGGCGTGGAGAGCTCGGCCTTCTGGGGCTGCAGCTGCTGGTCGCGGAACTGGATGCAGGCCCGGGCTATGCAGCGCAAGGTGCTGAACACGTGAGGCTCCAGCGGCACGTGGAGGCAAACCAAAGTGGCGTAGATCCAGCGGGAGAGCCAGGCATCCTCGTGGGCCAGGTCAATGGGGCGGCCCTCGGCTGCGGTGGACGTGGAGGGCTCCGCGTCGCCCTGCAGCCAGGCAGTTTGCATTTCCAGTAGCTGCTCCAGGTCGTTCTGGCTGAGCCGCAGCATTGTGCTCAGCAGGGGCTCCTGGTGGCGGCAGAAGAGCTCCCATTTCTCGGGGTCACTGGTCAGCGGCGGCTCCAGGGCCTGGTCATAGCGCTGGGCGTCCAGTTCGCGGCGCAGTTCGCCAATGCGCACGCGAGTGGCCTTGAAACTGCTGACCTGGGCCCGCTGCCATTCTGGGGTGGTCAGTGGGTTCTTGTGGGGATCCTGCTCCGCCTGGGTAGTCGGGGTTAAAAAGGCTTCTTAGGAGAGCTGCGAAGGGCTTACTTTCGGGGTTTCCTGGTTGATGGGCGCCAGCGGCAGCTTCTTGGGCCGCTTGGTGACCACCGCCGGGCAGCGCTTCCGCTCGTAGAGCATGTGCATCAGGAATTCCTCGCCGGTCTCCGGCTTCTTCTTGGGGTCGAAGTTGGCATTGAGTTCGGGTATCTCCAGGGCCTGCAGCTGGAAGCTGGGGTTGCCGTCCTCCGTGTCGGCGCTGGACTGCATCTTCTAAGGAATTTTGTTTAAATACTGAAATTTAGTTTCGTTGATGATGGCGTCTGTTTTCTCAGAGCCAACAGCTGATCAGCTGTGCGGTTCGCGCGGCAGCCCTAGTCCAGCCAGGGTTGCCCTTACCAATACAAAATACTTTCGCAGTTATTTTGCATACTAAAAAAATGAAATTAATTGTTTTTTGGTGTTTAAAACACTGGAATTTAGTTTTGTGGCTTTTGCTTTTTCAGAGCCAACAGCTGTTCAGCTGTGAGATATGCACAGCAACCCTAGTCTGGCCAGGGTTGTTTGAGGCGGTTCAAAATTCACTTACAGTTATTTTGCTTATTATAAAAAAAATTAATTTACGAAATAGTTTGCTGGCAATTGATAACAGATTCTGAATAATTATTTTATTATTCATATTTTTAAAAAGCTGCGTATTCTTTTTGAGGAATTTGTATCGATTTCTAAGGGCAGCTGAGATACAAAATGAGAATAATTCACAGTCGGGCAAGCTTGATTGAAACTTTCCTAAATTTGTTTGAGAAAACTTCGCCATCCGTCAATCAATGCTTTGTTGGCGTTTCTCGCAAAGACAGTTACTTTTCTCGGCGATTTCCTTGAGGGCAGGCAACTCCACATTCCCCGCTATTGTGGGATTGATGTTGATGCTGTGGAATCCATTGTGGCTGTCCGGTTTCATTTTGAGGGCCACCTGGCAGTCGTTGAAGTTGTTGGCGAAGGAGTTGCTGAACTCCATGGACATTTGCTGGACCTGCTTGCAGATGAGATCGTTCATTAGCCGATCGTGCAGCTTCAGCTGGTAAATGGCCATTCTGGCCAGGTAACAAATCTGACCGGAGGTCAGCGGCCGCTTGACAAACAAACGCTGCGACTCGCTGGGCTGCAAGGACAAAACGATTAGTGGAAAAACAAAGAAACTTTCACGGGCTTACCCCGACTACCTCTTGGCAGAGTAACAGGTCTATGGAGATTCCAAATGTCTGGGCTATGGCCTCGGGGAGGCTGCACAGCGTCTTCTCCTTGCGGGCAATGCAGAGACAGACGAAGGTGTCGAAAATTCCATTAAGCTTGAGCTCGTATTTGTGGTACAGCTGGTCCTGTACCCGGTGGCTGTAGTGGACCACCTTCCGCGGCGTCGGCGACTGGAGGAGCATGCGGATCTCTGGGAATATCCCGCCCAGAGATTGAATATCGAAAATGTACGTGTTGCTCGAGGTGCCCACAACCAGGACGCTGACGCTGGCATGGCGCCCGTAAAAGAAGGGCTCTATGACCAGGGAGATAATGTCCTGGTCGCGGATATCACTCAGCGCCTTGTGGTACCTTTGATCGGTCTGATCGATCTTCACAACTCGCTGCAACTTCTGGTTGATCGAGACGATTTCGTGCGGCATCAGGGGAGTGCCTTTTTCCTCGTCTCTGACAAAGGAGGCGGCACTGCAAAACGAGTACTCGCTGTCGCTGCTAAAATCCTCAACATCCATTGGCACAACCAATAATCTGAAAATGCAATTTTATTTATTTTAAACACTTTTAATTCGATCGCCACTCACTGCAAATATTTTTTTTTGGTTGCAGAAAAACTCCAATAGAGAATTTCAAACGGGACTTTGGCTGCTTGTAGGTATATAAATATATATATACTTTATATATTTACACGGATATATTTAATTAAATTAGATTGGCACCTTTTTATTTACATTAACTAAAAGTATAAGCAATACATTTTCTAATTGTAAAGAAATAACACACGCGGTACAATAAGACAGAATTTTAAAGCGGCGACCAGTGTGACCGTGCAGTGCGCAGGTTTGCTCCGTTAAGCGGAAAAGTAACAAAACAAACATTTGGGCAGGTGAAGCCAGAATTAAATAAATCGAAGTGGGCAAGCCTGGACGATTAAACAAAGAAACACAATTTAATTATTATGTTGAATAGAAAATATTTGTCCTTTTTTCGCTTAATTATCCACATTTTTAATTCGATTAAATGAATATTTATTCATTGTTCCCGTCGATTTATTTGATATTTTCGCATTTCGTAGCCCTGCCAACGATAATTGCACATTTTTATGACATTTTTAAAATATTCAAAAAAGAATCGAAAATGCTGCCCTGTGCGCGGCACACTAATCGACTATTTTACCACCTCTAGCAAAGTTAGTTCTGTGTTGTGGCTACAGGTGGCGCTTTAGTTTCAGCACGTGTTTAATTTTATTTTCCTTTTTTTATATGCTAAACCTAAAATAATTAACAAATTAAGCAAATGTAAGTTAATTCATGCCTTGCAAACACTTTTAAGTACATTTCCCAGCTTCTAACTAATATCGCTCTTGTTTTTTTCAGGCTCTGGCAGCCCGCCAGCAACCTGTAGATGGCGTCGCCTCCGCTTGGGCCCAGCTGATTTGAAAATCAAACCAAAAAAGACAAAAAGCTTTGGAAAATGTCTGTAAAATGCAACTGAAACGTGAGTCCTGCCAAGGTAAGCAGAGTCCTGGCTCTCTATGGGCAACCTCAACTCCAATTGCCATTTGATTGGCCGGCTTGTACAAATGGACCCAGAATTCTGGCGGCAGCCGCAAAGCCACCAAACACTAATTACACTAATTGTTGCCGAGAGGGGCGGCGGTGGGGGCGTGGCAGGTCCTGTCTGAGTGGAGTTTGAATCGGCCGACAACAGCAATACAAAACCCTGGGTCATGTCCCCTGCACCAACTAAGCCGCCTGCACTACGCCAAAGGTCCGCATACTCAGCCGACCCGAGCCACAAATTCCCAGCGCGGCACGTAGCGATCGCGTGCAGGACGTGTAAGTGTTATTACGTAAAGGACATGTGGCAAATGTGTAAAAAAACACACATTGAATTAGATAGCATTCACTTCGGACACCGCCCCCCTCCCGACACGCCCACAGTCTGCCGCATAACTTGCATTCTGGTTTATCTGCATTGAGGCGTTGGCCCGGCCACAGGACTAACAGGTGTGGCCCACACGTTAGGGTCCTTCCCCCCCAGCACGTAGCTGAAATTTGAAACAGTCGGTCGGGTGGAGCAACCAATTAGCCGTCGGCTAGGGGTTCCCATTTTTGAATGCTTTTTAATAGTTTGCCGTCTGCGGCATTGCAGGCCACAGGACTCAAGATTCAGGAGCTGAGGAGATTAAGGCGACTAAATGTCTTTTCTTTCCAGGTGAAGCTACCAAATCCGAAGAATAAGCAGAGGAACCAGAATGTCCAGATCCAGCTGTGGACAGGACCAAAGGGATTCCATGAGGACACCTAAAGCATTCGTTCTGTCTGCCCATCTGCCCAGGTAACTTGTCCGTCGATGTGTCCATTTTATTCGCCTGTTTAATCGACTTTTCGTCTCTTTTCCCATTCTCCTCTTGCTGGCCAAAGGATTAGAAATTAGACAACAAAGGAAGTGGAGATAGACAGCGGACGGTTGGGCAGTTATTTCGCCGGGTATAACTGCTTTCCAGTTCTGCTCTTAAAGCGTAAAAGTCCGAGGAGTAGATGGACAGATGGGCAGAGGCCGCGGACAGAAGGCCAGCGGAGAAGCAGATAGTTGGACAGCTGGGCAGTCAGCCAACCAGAAGGATAGGGCAAAGGAACACAAGTAAACAGATGGACAGTTGGACAAATGGAAAGCCGAGTGGACGGATCCTTAGATCGTCTAAGTTTCTGTTAACCTGATAAGCTAAACGGATCCAGTTGGACAGACAAATGGACAGATGCGGAGATTTTTATAATTTCTGGATGATAATCCCATCCGAATTCATTAAGGATCCCAGATTGTCTCCATTAGAATTGACCTTAGAGATCCTGCGCAGGTCCTAGAAGAGCTGAGGATAAAACTGCAGTTGGACAGATGCGGAGATTTCTAGGAATTCAACCAAATCAAATGTGAATACATCAAGGTAAGTCGAAATTATATCTATAATCTTCCCAATCTTCCCCATCTTAAGGACCTTGTAATTCCTGAATCAAAGGACTAAAAGACGAAGTACCAATTCCATTTATTTTCCCCTCGAATTCAGCTTTCCGGCAAAAAGACTGTGGAATTTGCAGTCCTTTAATTAAAAATTAAAATCCACCAAACCAAAGAAGGCTTCGCGGGTCCTTAAAGGATCCCGAAAACATCAATCAATTGAGTTTCGAGGCTAAAAAAAGACGAGGTGCTAAAAAATCCAATTTAAATATTTTCCCGCCCCTGAAAAACAATTCGGGAAATGATTTATGGCAACCAAAGTCCGTCTGTCCGTTCCCCGAGCTCCTCTGCATTAAGTGTATTTAAATTGTCATTAGACAGGAGCCCGCGACTTTTAATGACCCTCACTTTTGGCATCATAAATTTCCAGTTGCAGGAACGTCAAATGCCAAGGACCTCAGTCAGGACGAGCGGGGACCGCCGGCCAATTCCCAGAGTTCATTGATTGAGGCGAAGCGAGGCGACTTAAAGGCTCAGCAAATCAACCAAACAAAGTGCCCAATTCAGCAGGTCAACGGGCAGTCAAAGGGCCCAAAGAAGAGTCCTGAAAAGTCCAGCACTCGATTCCCCGCGAGACCAAGGACACAGGTAGGATATACAAATGACGTGTGGGCGCGACGAATTTAAAGTTTTCTTTTATATTTAAAATCAGGCGAGCAGCTTCATACGCCCTGTTGGCCGAGGCAGGAACTCTCTCGCTCAAAGGATTTGGGGCTCTCGCCGGCTACGCAGACAACAACTACAAAGTACCGCCAACATTAATTGACACGTGATAATTTAATTAACGCTCTCGCAAAGGCCCCCAACGTGCCAGCCAACTTGAAGTGCTAAGAGTTTTACCATCGATAGACAACCACGGCAACGGCAGCGGCCCAGGCAGCGGCAACAAACCAAAGACAAAAGAAACATAAGCGCCGCCTGCTAATTGGGTCAACTCGGTGGTTGGCTTGGGCATCTGGTGTATCCAGGCATTGTTTTCGCATTGCCCGCAGACAATCCATTTGGGGCTCAGTAGGTTGGTTACTTCGCCCGCTGGCTGCCTGCCGAGTGTCTCTTAATTGCGCCCTGTGCGTGCCGGCAGTTGGGAATACTTTGGCTCCATGTGGAAAGCGCCTCGCTCTTTTCTATACTTTGTTAATATGCAAAAATAATTGACATCAGCTGCGTCATTAAGGCGAAGCGGAGTTTCCTATAAAATTACTCATACGCTTAATGAAAATCCTGTTGCCTGGATACCGAAATAGATTCCAACGGGCTCACTCGCTTTCCTCTTCCTGGCTGGCCACAAAAGCAGGTGAGTCCGTAGGCCTTCTTGGTTTGGAAATAACTTAACCATTCTCGTTTTTAGCTGCGGTTTGGCTTATTGCAATTCGAAGTGAAACGGCTTAACCTCCGGGCACCCAGGCAGCCTTTAAAGGCTTTGAAAAAGGACCAGAACGAGGAGAAGCTGATCTGCAACACGTCCTTCGACTGGAAGAATCATCACTCAGCTTTATTATATGCCTTCAAAATAGATTTATTATAAGAATTCTAAATAGCTTTAAGAATCTCCTAAATACCTTTCTATTTTGTTTTAAGCTCTACTTTGTATGTTAAAATTCGCACAAATCAAATGTATGTGCGTTAGTTTTAAAATTAAATTGGAGTTTATAGTCCTTTGGCCTCTTTTTCGCCTTGTTTCTGTTCACTGATCGGGTAAAAATCACAATTTCGCTCGATTTTCCAAAAAAGTGCTGACTGGCGCCATCTAGTAACAAACGCCCGAAACTCACCGCCAAAAAAGGCCGTGGTGGCGCCATCTAGGAACAAACGCCCGAAACTCTTATTTTATTGTTATTTTTAAATAGCAATTTACGGCTATATTTGTTGTTGTAGCTAGTGTTTGTTGTTGTTGTTGTGTTCCTAAACGACAGACGAATCTATTAAAATTGTTGTTGTCCTTGTAGTTGTTGTTGTTGGCGAGATATTGAATTTCGTTGTTTGCGCTGTTGTTGTTGTAATTTTTGTTGTTGTTATTTTTGTTGTTGTAATTTAACGACGAGCTGAATCTATTGGTATAGTTGTTGTTGCTGTAGCCCTTCTAGTTTCGGATTTGAAAAAAACGCGAAATCGACCCCCCCAAAAAATTTCGGAAAAGTACCAGGCAAACAGAAATGAGGAGGAGGTCGACAAAATTTTCAAAGTCGATTTTCTCGGA
>JBAMCP010002400.1:0-12631 GCA_037075105.1 Lissocephala sabroskyi | reverse complement strand
CGATTATCTTGGTTGGACTTATGAGAAGTCTAAGGAACCATTTATTCTCTGTAGACTTTCGAGTCTTCTAGACTTCTGAATAATATTCATTTGACTGAGTCTTTCTTTTTATTATTATTTATTAGATTACATTAATTTTTAAATCCTGAAATCCCAAAATAATAGAACTTCTGGGAATACTTAAGAACATTTTGTATGACTTAAGTCTTTCGAGTCTTCTGGATATTCCATTCTTTGCTTTAAAGGAGTCTTTCTTTTGTGTAATTCTCTAATATTCAGGTTGCACTAACCTTTTAATCTTGAAATCATATGGAAACCTTAAAGAATGAATTCTTTACCCTTTCAAGACTCCTGGGTACTTTAATCCCTCTTTAGTGTAATTCTCTTTAACATTTTGTGTATTTCTCTTAATACAAGGAGCATCCGATTGTTATTTAGTTTGCACTTATAGGAACTCTAAAGAATGAAATCTTTGACTCTAGACTTTCGAGTCTTCTGGATATTTAAATATGTTTTTTTTTTGGAAGAAGTCTTTCTTTTCTGTAATTCTCTCCAACATTTCGTATAGTTCCCTCAATTCAAGATGTATCTGATTGTTATTCAGGTTGCATAAACCTATAATTATTGGAATCCTAAATTCCTGAAATCATAGAATTCATTAGAATTCGAGTCTCTCCAGTCTCCTGATTATTTAAATCGTTGTTTTGTTGGGGTTTCTTTCTTGTGCTTAAGCGTTATCGAGTTTGTTTACTTGCGAACTTCTATTCAATCGGCCTGGAATTGTAACTCAATCAACACTTATGAAAATGCAAACTACTGTAGTTGTTGTTGTTATAAGAATTGGGCTCAATCGAATGCATTAAGGCAGCTGCAATGAAAGCAGAAAGAAGATTGCATGAAGCCGGGCCTGCCGGCGACTTGGTATGCAAGTTGAGCGGCCGACCACTCAAAATCGGAAGGCAAATCAAAGTCCCTGCAATTCCAGTTTGCTGCCTGCCGGCTCTCCGGTCTCTGGGCAAGTCAATAGCCTCGCCAGCGTCATCAGTGCCACAGACAACAACGCCGGCCCAAGACTGCTGCTTGGATTTTGAGAGCCCCAGCAGTCAGACCAGTCCGCCCAGCCAGTGCCCACTGGAGAGACCCAGGCAGACAAAATAAAATAAAGAGAGAGAACCACAACCACCACCGCCGCCAGCAGCGGCATTGCATCCAGCGAAACGCACAGCGGTGGCTTTTTTTACTTAATATTTTCGGTGAACCCGGACATTTGCCATCCAGCAGTCGTTGCGTTCGGTTAAAAATACTTTGGCCCATAGATACAGATACAAAAACGGCGCGCATCTCGATTGAACAGATTTTCCATAGCCAATATCGCGCGGGTTTCGGTGTTTGTCTGTTGTGTTTGCTTTTCTAATTTAATGCAAGCGGCCGTGTTTTCCGCTGAGATAACCCGCAACGTTCGGCGTTCTTCGCGCTCAAACCAACTTTTTGGGAACTAGCAACATGTTTTGATATGGACAACGCATGCGCCGTTAGGACGAGTGTGTGGGTTGCTGGTATCGTGCGCCGCCCTTGAGAGTCGAGCCGACCGCAATAAAGGACATTCAATCGCCTAAGGATTACCCAACATTTGCGACGTGTCTCCGCGAATCGAACATATCAAAATACATAATCCTCCTTTTCTAAAACGCATTAATCATTTTTGTCCCCACGTAATTTCTTGTGTGTGTGAAAAAACCGCGTTTATATAACCGAAACCACCGTTCGCTCCCACGCATCCTTCGCAAGCCAAGACGCAAAAATGTCGAGCACAACTTCAACGAATTCGGGGGGCATCGAGGACACGGCCAAAAAGCCTGGTGTCCAGACCGAGGAGAGCTCCCACCTGCTGGAGGCCACGGACTCTGGGGCCAAGTATGGTTCCCGGCAAGCGGTAAAAATCATAAAGACGAATCCCCAAGTAGGCAGCAATTTTTTGATTTCTTTATTATTATTTCTTTTGGTGTTGGTTGGTCAAAGTTTTCTTTAATTTATGACGTGAACAGGACGATGCTTGTGAAATTAAAGCGCGCTGGGAGCAGCTGTTTCTATGGCTTCCTTTTTGACCTTGACAGAGAAAATTTCACCCTTTGTCAAGGGAACTTTAATCTTCAACTTATTGACCTTTTTTGGGTTATTGGCTTTATGAAATGAGTCACGTTACGGTTCCCCTTCTCCTAGGCCAATAGACAGTCGTAAAAAATTTATTTTTCTATAGAAACTTTGTAATTAATTAAAAACCTTAAGTTTAAGATTATATATTTTATATATTCTCTCTCTCCCCATCTCTTCTCACAAAGTTATATTGTTATAAGAATTCCTATGTTTTCGATGCAATTTCGAAGAATCTATTCTTTGATGATGAAATTTTCACTTTGAAACAAGAAAGACAAAAAGACCGCATCGCCAAAATGTAAAACGCAATTTCACCACACAGACCAAATAGATGGCAGCCTTTGAGGGCATTTGAAATTCGGCCTATGGTACTTTTTAAATTGTTTTCTCAAAAAGGAACGGATGTGCTCGTTGTAATTTCTGGCAGAACTATTCAGATAAGAGAAGCGAAGCTTTGAAACTAAAAGAGTTGGGAGATATGCTCTTCTAAAAATAAAAAAACATTCAGAATTTTAATCATTTCCCTTTCCTACTGGGAAGAGGAAAAGGAGATAAGATTTTATTAAAGAACTTTGATCCCCCATTCATTGTGAATGTAAGCAAATCTCCCGCTGGATAGGTCAGTTACCCAGAGACACCAAAGAGTGGTAAACTTCCTTGTGCCTTTCACTGAACTCGAAATCGGCTTGCTGCCAAAAAAAAAAAAATGAGTGAAAGGCTGAATTATTTTTATAAATTGTCAGGGTCTTGTGTCCTGACATTGAAATGTACTTGGCCCAAGAAAATGACTAGGGCCGGTCAGGCGGCTGGACAGAACCGCGCCCATCGCGTAGGCGCCCAACAAGTTCTGCTGCGCCGGTAAGCGGCTAACTTAAATCTAAATTTAGTCGCACCACAATGCCACTGACCACATTAACCACATCCACAGACACTCACACCAGCCACCTCGAATCCAACGACCCCGCCAGTATCGATTGCAGCGCCGACTTAACGCTTCGTTTACTTCAGCCGCTGCGTTGGCGCGCAGGGGCCCCCAGAGTCGGGCCCACTCCCGGCCGCCTGGGGCCTGGCGGGGATCGGAGGAGCAGCCGCTCAGCGGGCTGGCCGTCGCCTTATTACCGGTTTGGCTGAGAGTGCAGCTGGTGACTGCACTCACCGCCATCCGCTCGAGAATGGGCGGAAGTGATTCAAAGAGTCTTTCTTGTGTGGGCTTTGATTGGCACTCGGCGAGGGAATCGTGGCTGGTGTAGATATATGGATTATGGAGGTCTTGGGCGTGAAACTGCAATACGTGGGCGGACGGACGTCCACTGATTAAAATTCAAAGTAATTAACAACTTTGCTAGTCGAATGGCAATTACTTTTGCCATTCGCATATCCGATTTTCAAGGAATTCCAGTTTAACCCCATGTTAATTCTGTTTTAGCTATTTATAGATCTCTAATGTTTTAAAAAAGGTCTTAAGACTTACGAGTGGAGAGAGCCTTAATACTTTCTTATTTGTAGATTTTATAAAACCTTTATTGTTCCTGAGAATTACAGGGTTCCGAGAATTTTAAGAGCGTTCCTCGTGAAGTATTTTAATTTACTCACAAAGTCAGCATTGAAATCAAAAATCTATAACCAAATATTTTATTTTATTATCAATGCAGGAATCTTTTCTTCTTTATAGTTTTTTATCCATTCTATTTCATTAAACAAATCTTTATTTAGTTTATTTTAATCGTACCAATTTTAGTTTTTATTCTACTATATTTTTAAGATTTCCTTAGATTCTCAGATTCTTCTTAGATTAAAGATTTAGGGAAGAAAAACATCCTTAATAAGAACTTAGAACTCATGAGAGAATTTAAGGTCAACTGTCTCGAGCCCCGATCCCAAGGACTTAACCGGATTAGAAATATTATCCCCAAAAATAATGGAACCTTCTAAATGGAATCTAATTTGCAGGATCAGGAGAACCTACTTGGCAACATGGTGCATACGACAACAGAGAACAAGTCAAGGAAGCTGCCGCAATATGTGGCCGCTCTGGCAGCGGCTGGCGGTGCTTTAGCTGCCGGTTCCCTGCTCGGCTGGACCTCCCCAGTTGGCCTGAGCCTGGCCGATAATTCCGATGCCTATGGTTTCCCCATAAGCGATGGTGAATTCTCTTGGGTCGGCTCGGCCATGACCCTGGGCGCGGCCTTTGTCTGCATACCCATTGGATTCTTGATCAACATGATTGGCCGCAAATGGACTATGCTGCTGTTGGTTTTACCCTTTACCCTCGGCTGGGGCATGCTTATTTGGGCCAAGAGCCTGGCCATGATGTATGCTGCTCGTTTTATCCTGGGTATTGCTGGCGGTGCCTTCTGCGTGACCGCTCCCATGTATACGGGCGAGATAGCTGAAAAGGAAATACGTGGCACTCTGGGCAGCTTCTTCCAGCTTATGATTACCGTGGGTATTCTATTTGTTTACGCCATCGGAGCCGGTCTTAATATTTTCTGGATGAGCGTTGTCTGTGGAATATTGCCGCTGGTCTTTGGAGCTGTATTTCTGTTCATGCCCGAGTCGCCTACTTATTTGGTAAGTTTTTTAATCAATTCAACTAAAAACATATCCTCTGCTCATTTAACCATTTAACAAGAGGAGGAAAAGGACATTCTTAAAGGGGTTTGTCTACACATCTTCATGAGAATGTAGCAAGTCCCGCAAATACCGGACAAATTACTCATTTTATAGAAATAAGCCTAATATATCCCTTACCCTCTTTTCGGGGTGCAGGTTATAATAATTTGACGCCATATAAAGATTTGGATTCGATTATATATCGTTTCATATTAAATCCCAATTAAATTTTAAATTTACTCAGCTTTTTCTTGGTCGTTTTCTGTACAAGAAAAAAAAATACCCCTTACCCTTTTTCGGAGTATAGGGAATAATAATTAGATGCCCTACAAAGGGTAGGATTCGATAATAATTCATTCATTTAAAAATTCCAATTAAGTTTTGAATTCACTAAACTTTTCTTGATCATTTTCTGTTTAAATAAAAAAGCTTACCATACTCCTTACCCTTTTTCGGGGTACGGGACCCTTTAATATATTTAAAAAGAAGATTATAAAGAAGAAAGAAAGATTCGCTAATCACGCATAATAAATCCCCATAGAGTCTTAAATTTACTTAACTTTACCTTGACTTGACTTCTCGTGCAGGTTTCGAAGAACAGACCCCAGCAGGCTGTCAAGTCGATTCAGTGGCTGCGCGGCAAGGAATACGACTATGCCCCCGAGCTGGAGGAACTCAATGCCACCGATCGGGAACTCAAGTCTAAGAAAGTGAACATTCTGGCCGCCCTGGGACGCCGCGAGACCGCCAGGGCCTTGGTCATCAGCTTGGGTCTGATGTTCTTCCAGCAAGTTTCCGGCATCAACGCTGTCATTTTCTACTCTGCCAAAATCTTCAAGGTGAGTTGCCGGAAAACAAGTTAAAGACTTGAATTTATTTGCTGTCTTTCGTTTAGGACGCCCAAACCGGCATCGATGAGAACCTGTCGACCATCGTGGTCGGTGTCATGCAGGTGGTCGCCACTTTTGTCTCCACTTTGGTGGTAGACAAACTGGGCCGCCGGGTTCTCTTGCTCTGCTCGGGTGCCATTATGGCGCTCTCGACCACTGCGCTGGGCGTATATTTCTATCTGCAGGCTCAGGATCCCGATATTGCCGTCAGCCTGGGCTGGCTGCCAGTGGCCAGCTTGTGTATTTTCATCATCATGTTCTCCATCGGCTATGGCCCTGTGCCCTGGCTGATGATGGGCGAGCTCTTTGCCACGGACATTAAGGGTTTCGCAGGCTCTTTGGCAGGAACCTCCAACTGGGTTTTGGCCTTTGTGGTGACCAAGACTTTCACCAATTTGAACGAAGCCCTCGGCACTGACGGAACCTTCTGGCTCTTTGCGGGCCTGACGGCCATTGGGGTGGTCTTTGTCTTTATCTTTGTGATCGAGACAAAGGGCAAGAGTCTGAATGAAATCCAGCAGGAGTTGGGCGGCAACCGGACCAACCCGGCGGTGACCAACCAAGCAACTGCCCCGGAGAAGTAAATGGCAAGGAAGTTTGTGGATGTTTTAATGTTTTAAACAAATTAAGTTCCGCTGCGGTTGATGTTTTGTTTTTTTTTTTTAATTGTTGTTCACTTTTTGGTCGGCAAAGCAAACTGAAAAATTATCTGAAACTAAGAACGAAGACTGAAGGTCAAGTGCATAATAACCCCGAAATGGTATCCATGGCAGAGAATTTAATTTTCGATTTTCGATTCCGCAAGCCATTCAAAAGACACGAGCAATGTAAGCAAAAAGGGGAGAGAGATGCATAAATTGAACAATAAGTATATGCAAATTACGTAATTTAAATTTTAAAACCGCATTTAGCGCGACGCATAAATGTTTTTTAATTTTGAATTTAAATCTCACCTCGGTGAGGTCTCCTATTTTTTAAAAATCCTCTTTGAGTTTGTTTATTTTTTTCTGTGTCTTCTATTTTAACTGTAGTGTATTTACGTGTATATCTATTTATGTATAATCACCTGTCTATGTAAAAAAAGAAAGCCTAAAGCAAAAAACATTTAAATCCTAAGTCCCTCCTCTAGCGTAAATAAGTTCCAAGCCATGCATTTTGATAATTTATTTATATATGTTTTCATATTTTACAATATAATTTCCTGTCCGAAACTATATCAATTCTGAAGTAGGTACGATAAATATACCCCTATATTATTTTTACATTCAAATATAAATGTTTATAAACGGCAACAAGATTCAAACTATTTCCAGGACCGAATTATATAATAGAATTGAATGAGTCCTTCAGCTGGCATTATAAATCACGAGAGAAAGCTGTCTTGTAAATAAATTCATTGTGGTGTTTATTTTCTGGATCTGGGGATCCTCTACTTGGTTTGTTTTTTCTTTTTAAGGACTTCTTCTTCTGGCTGAGCTGCTTTCAAATCCGTTTCATTAGGACTGCTGATAGTTGGATCCTTGGTCAGAGTGCTCAAAGAATCCTCCAGACGAGTCATGCGGTCCAGCAGATTCACCAGACGGCGTTGATATTCATTTAAAGTATTCGAGGCCATGGAGCTCACTCGAGGGGTTTTATTTTGAGTTACGTTCTGATTTATATCCATTATGAGACAAATAAAAACTTATTTAAATATATTTTCCTACAATTTATCTTATGAAAAATAAACTCAAAATACTTTTGGAAAGATTTACTTTTAAGATGAAATACAAAATATGCAAAGACTACTTTTTTTGTTGGTCTTTAAAAAAAATATTTAAGATCTTTGGGAGGGGGAGAAATTGACTTCTTGGCGATGGTATTTAATTTCCTGTTTATTTAACTTTGTTTTAAGATTTAAATTATTTTTTGTGTAGCAGAATTTATATGGAATTAACTTTATTAAATGAGAGAATTCTGGGGGTTCTTTTAATTATTAATCTTGGGAAGATGTGGCGAAGAAATTCTTAAATTATGTGGCATTCTTTGGGGTTTTTAAAATGCGTTTTCTGAAGAGCGAATATTAAAAAGTTATAAAGATGAAATTATTCGATTTATTAACATTCACAGAAAAAAACTTCATTTACTTAAATACTCGCTTTAGCTCGCTTTAATTATCCTATTTAAATTCCCAGTATCCCAAAATCTCAAGTATTATTTTTAACCTTTGTAACTTTTGATCCTCTGAATGGCCAAGGCAATAGCTTTATTTTCGAATCTCGAGACAAATGAGGACTTCAAAAACTTCTTGGCCGAAAAGCAAGGCGTGGTCGGTAAGTCCTTTCCCCTAAATCCCCCAAAATGTTGTGATTTTCCTTGTGGGGAGTTTCAGTCCTCAATGTCTTTAGCCAGTGGTGCGGGCCTTGCATTTCCATGAACACATTGCTGGTAAAAATCAAGTTCGGGGACAACGGCCACCTTTTGTGGCTGGCAAATGTAAGTGAAGCCTCCACTCCTCCGATTTTGAAATAAATCTCTTATCAATTTAGTGCAATTCGGATACAATATCCGATCTGAGTCGGTTCAATCGCACCAGTCTGCCTTTCTGGCTGTTTGTCGTCGTAAGTCTTGGGATTTTCTATGGGCTCAGTTTTTTTATGGCCACGTTTTTCTAGAATGGTAGATCGGTAAATCTGCATATAGGATGCGAGAGCCAGGATCTCATTAACATGGTGCAGGCCGAGCTGAAGAGCTTCATGCATCATGTCCGCCGAGTGTCCTACGACATCACCGCCATGCTGCCCATTGAGGTGGAGACCCGGAAACTGATAGCCGAAATCAACATACAGCTGAGGATCAACAATCTGCGGGCGCCTTTGGACCGGCTGAACAAGATCCTGAGCAACATTCAGGCGGCCCAGAACCGCATAAGGATCACCATGCTGGGCCCTCATCTAAGGACCCTGGGGATCAAGGAAATAATCTCTCAGGCGGAGAAGTTTGGATTGGTGATCCTGGACCGCCGGACAGTCAAGCTGGATCCAAGGGACTTTTACCTGCTGAACTTTGCCTGCTCGAATCCGCTGCCCGAGGACATCCTGGAGGAGTACTACGACAGGCTGGTGATCCTGCTGATCTGGTCCATGCCCGAGACCTGCAAAACCGAGGCCGACATGAACCATCTCATGACCAAGTTCATCACTGATTGCGCCAAACGCCACGGCGACTTGGATCCCATTGCCGCCAATTTGTACATGCAGTGCTACTCAAACAAATTCGAACAGGGTAAGGACTCTCTGGCACTCCTTATAAAGGCTAATACTATATGTATTTTTCTATGTTTAAGACCGCGAAAGAATCTACAACGAGCTGTTGGCCGAGCACATGGACTGTGTGAACGCCGCGTTGTCCGCCTTGCCGGGCATCGTCCAGAACAGATACAATATAAATCGGCTGCTGGAGTTGGTGTTCTACGCCCACAACGAGCGGGACGAGCACGTCAAGTTGGACCAACTCACCTACGAGGATTTAACCCGGGAGGAGCTGAGTGAGGCGTACATCTTCATGGCCATGAAGGACCAGAACGCCGAGTTCCAGAAACGAGGAAATCCCCACACCACCTTGAGCTTCCTCGAGGTTAGCCGCCGGCAAATGGAAATATTCGGCGAGTCTGGCATTGACGACGATTTGGTTCAGGTCCTCGAGTACCTGGACGAGGAAGAAGGATACGATACAAACGGTTTCAGCCTCACTGCCAGCAGCGAAAGCATCCAGGAATATATAAAAACTTTGCCGGGTCTCTACTCGCCGGAGGGGTCCAGATCAACGGCTGCCTACATTTACATGTTCTTCCTGGGCCTGGTCGACATAACGGTGCCAACCCAGCCCATTGACCAGGACGAGCACATTGTAATGGTGTTTGGCATAAAGGCAGCCACCAATCTGCTGGACTATGGCTTCCAGCGGATCCCCAAGCAGCTCATCCAGGTGGGCTACTTCGAGGGCTCAGATCCCTACGAGGCGCGGTTCATATCGTCCGACTATCCCACCTACCTGAAGTCCTCCAGCACTCCGTAAGTGTTCCCCTCACAGTAAGAAATCTTTTTAACATTGTTCTTTCCGGCAGGGACGATTGCCTGGTGGCTTGCATAAGAAACGACAACTGGCACGCGGCCGTCAGCTTGATGAAATATGAGCCGAACTATGTGAGCCCGAATCCTGTGTTCGGCTATGAGGATGCCTCGCTCTTCTTCGACCCGCACAGCTATATAGGCCTCATGGAGCCGGATATCCTGGAGCAAATACGCCGCCAAAAGCTCCACTACAAGATTTGGGTGGAGCATCTTCTCAACAACAACAAGGACAAGGACAAGGCCGGCCTGCCTTTCATACGGGACCACTACCAAGTCCCGCTGTACACCAACTTCGTGGACAATAGAGTCACGGCGCCAATTGTGTATTCGCCCACTTGGTATTTGAGTGGCCTGCGCAAGCGCGTGAGCATCCCCATCAAATCGAGCCTGATCGACGCCATGACCAGCAAAATGCGATCGATAAATGCCGAATTGTCGCGCATCTCGCAGCGCTCCTTCGCTAAGTTAGTCCTGATTGTTTTGTGTCCAAGGTCGACAGTAATTCTCCTTCAACTCTCTCTGCAGGTCTCGGCACACTCAAGGCGGCTCATTGGACACCTCCCAGCGCGCTTCCCAGAGAACTTCCCGCACCTCCTCGCGCATGGTTTCCAGGCAAGTGTCGCGCAGAAGTTCCATTATAATGGGAGACCCGTCCAAGAGCACCGTCAGGACCCCGCGGACCACGTCTGCTGCCAGCATCAGTAAAACGGCTGCGGGCTCTGTCACCAGCACCCAAAAAACTGGCTCCAGCGGCGATAAAACCGAGTCGATTGCTGGTCCTAGCGGCAGCGGCAGCAAACTTGAGACCCAGGCTGACCGCCCGCGTAAAACGGACTCGGCTAGCAGAATCTCCAAGCCTGAGGGCGCAGCTGCCACCGATAACCCAGACGAGGGGGATAATGTCTCCCGAAAGACTGTAGTCTCGATAAAAGGCGAATCGGAGGAAGGTTTACAAACTGACAATTCCGCCCCAGCCATGGTACAGTTCTCAGGTTCAGATAAGAACGAAGGCAGCACTGAGCAAGGAGTCGATCATGCGCCTCCCGAGACTCCTTCCAAGCAGCCCAGTCTTTCGGGGCAGCCCGAAACTCCAGCGGTGGAGGCAGCAGCAACAGAAGCGCCCAAGACTGAAGAGGAACGCAAGACAGAAATCAAGACAGAAGCCACCAGGACAGAAAGCAAGATAGAAAGCAAGACAGAAAGGAAGACAGAAACCAGCAAAAAAACTGAGTCGGATGGAGCAGACGATGCCCCAGAGCCGCCTCAGCCGACTGGCGTGCAATTTGCTGGACGCACCACAGTCGAGATATGAGAATAGCTTTAAGGATGAGAATCCTTAAGAGATTCTTTCAGAACTGGATGGAGATTTTTGAGGAATCCTTTCAGAACTGCAGGCAATTTAGTTGCATCGAAATTTGCGTAATTTTGTGCCACTCAATCTCTCCAACTGCACCGCCCAGATCATTCAGATTTTAAATTCTTAGGTGCTGAAAAAGTTAGATATTTTTACTGGTCGGTGGGGTCAAGAGATTCCCTACTCAATTCTACAAATCTGGGAAGATTTTCTCAGCATCGTTTTCTGGGATTTTGTTCGGCATAAAAGTACAGTTGCGTTTGTTTTAAAACAGCAGAAAATTTAAGGTCACGAAGCAAACAAATGGCACAAGGGAGAGTGGTTTGGGCTGTGGGAAGGGTAATTCTCTTTAAAGATTATGAGAGTTCTAGATTTTAAAAAGGGCTTTACGGTACAGAAAATTTATTTTCCCATTCGCTCCTCAGTTGGCTTTAAAGTTCCCGATTGTTCCTCTAAACTTTAACTGCGCAACTGTTTGCTGTTTTCTTATGATCTCTTATATGATCCATTTGTATAATTCCGGGACTATAATTCCTACGTACAGGGGTTCATATAGATCTTAAATTGAGGCTTAAGGAATTTTAAGAGTATTTTTCTTTCTTTCTTCAGGCTGAAGGGGCTTCAATTCTAAGTTTTTAATGGGCGAATAAGGCGAAGCCAATTTATTCTTCGTTTTAAATTTAATAGAAGAAATGGGAAACTCTCACTAAAGAGCAGAAGGTCCCACTTCATTTTCCGCTGAATAATACATTTTATAAGCTTTACTAAAAATCGTATGAGGATACCAAGATATAAAGATCTTCAAAGAACCATGAAATGAAAGAAAATAACCGATAATTTTAGAAAAAAGGTTTTAAGTCTAATTTTAAAAGTATTACCAAATCTTTACTTTCTTTCTAGTACTTCATATAGACCAAATCATTATCTAGGTTAAATAAATATCTATTTACCGATATTTCTTTAAGTCGACGCTTCCTTTAGAGCTCTGAACTCTGCCACAGAATCCTATTTCTGGAGCAGAGAAGGAAGCGTTAAAGGCCCAAAATGCCTGCTTTCTCTCCCAGGCTTAAGTCAGAGCTAAAACTCTTCCGCCTAAGCTAACGAGTCCTTGAAACCCCTGCGCCTACAAATGCCCAGCGGGTAAAGGTCCACAGTTCAGGCTAAATAAATAACTTGCTTAATTTAATTTATAATAAATTAAATTTATTTAACGACAAACTTAACGTTTGGTTTAAGCGGTAGAAAAAATTAGATTTAAAAAAAAATGCATTAAGTTAGCTTAAAGGACTTTTAGGTCTACTACCACAATTCGTATTAAGCGTAGTTTAAATATAAATACAGAGTTATTTTTGTGTGTAAATTTCGAATAGCATAATTTTTAAGCCTAATTGATCGGTTTAAAGGAACTTTTGGCGCTTGAAGTTGAAGATCCGCAGGAGGCCGTGTTCGGTGCCCACGGCAATCCATTTGCGGGCCGGGTAATTCCAATTGCAGCGCGCGCAGTTGTT
>JBAMCP010002399.1:0-12632 GCA_037075105.1 Lissocephala sabroskyi | reverse complement strand
ACTTGAAATGCACATGGTTATATACCGCTAGCGTTATAACTATTCGTGAGGAGGGGGGTGGAGATCTATGATTCCATATATATAGTATATATGGTTTGAATTATAATCCATAAAGTTCCAAGTTCCTCAACATGCTTCATTCATTTCTGCTGTGAGTGGGTGTGTGGGGGGTGGGGGGCTGTGATTCATATACATATATATCTGATATATATAGTATATCCTATATAGACACCTATGATCCTATAAGACGGTAGCTTGCTATCTAAAAAAAAAAAAAAATTACGCCCCCGCTTGCAAATCCGCTCAAGTTTCATTTTCTGGACTCCAAACTTTCCTGCAATCTGCGTGTGTGTGTGTGTGTAGTGTGTGTGTGTGTTGTAGGTACCTTGCGTTCCATTCTCGCCGACTAACCGACAACCAAAAAAAAAAAAAATATTATAAAAAAAAGGAATGGAAAATTCTACCAATCTTTCCTACAACATCTCGGCAAATGAGCCGTAATGTTCATGGAAAATCGGACGGCGACATTCCTCGACGGCTTCGAATTTATAGTACAAATGTTGATAGCGTTTCTGGTTGCGGTGGTGGGGACGATGCGGCGGCTGCGGGTGCCTTTCGGTTTCCTTATTTTCGTATTGATGCTCGTTTCGGTGATGTAACTTCTGGCCTTCCAGCTCCTTCACCTGCTGTTGTTGCAGTTGCAGTTGCTGCTTCGTCTTCTTCTTCTTCTTCGGTTGTTGCTGTTGCTGCTTCTGATGATGGTAATAGTGGATGGCTTGGCATGAGGCAGTCTTTGTGTTGTAGTCCTGCAAGCAGAGCGGAAAAGAAAATTATAGCAAGGGTGAAGGTGAGGCGGAGCAGGCAAAAGGACATGTCTGTTTGTAAGTCCTGTAAGTGATACTTGAGAATGCCAGCGCACCAAGTTAATTGAGCGTGGATTCTTGCATTTTTCGCAAGCATCATCTGGGCACCGGGAAAAAGAAACGCAACATTTGCCAATCAGCAATTTCGCCCCTCGATATTTTCTCGAGTTCCACTTAAGCGGCCACCCCAAACACAACTGTACTCAATCAAAGCTACAAGAAAGGATTTTTAAGTTTCCCTAAAAGCCTCAAACTGTAAGAACAACTTCGTCTGTACTCAAAGTTAGAAAGAAGAAAGCTTCCGTGTTTAAGACTCTGAGCTTCATTGAGGCTCTGAGCACAACTGTACCCCAAGCGAACCATTTGGTCTCTTGATTTGTTGTATTTGTCTCTGATAAAGCAAAGAACTTGGTCTCTTACTCAATCAAAGGTAGAAGAAAGCTTCTACTCTCCAAGAGTTTAAGTGTTTCTGTTGTGTTTTCAAGTCTCTAAGTTTCATTGAGGCTCTGAACACAACTGTACTCCAGTGGGAATATCAAACAACTGCGATTTTGTCGACTTTGTCGGCTCTTCTTGGCAAGAAAAGCATAAAAAGACTCTGATCAGCTTCTGTTCTCCAAGAATTCTAAGGAGTCAGGTCTCTTTTCTTCATTTAGAGCCTCAAACGCAACTGTACTTTTGTCGGAATATGAAACACCTTCGCTTTCTTAGATTCTATCGACTCTTCTTGACAGTTGAACCACTTTTATCCAATCAATCGAACGCCAGACCAACTTTACTTAATCATAGTAGAAAGAACTCAGCTTCTCTACTCCAAAGACGTTGATGTTTTCGCTTTAACGCAACTGTACTTAATCGAGGACAGAATAACAGACTCTGATCAGCTTCTGTATTGCAAGAATATTAAGGAGTCCAGATTCTAAGCTTCATTCCTCTTTAACGAGATTGAGAACAGCTTTGACTTTGTTGACTCTTCTGGTTCGTCCACTTCGATTGCAGTTATCGCATCAAACGAATGCCAATGCAACTGTACTCAATCGAACATTTAAGACAGGATTAAGATCAGCCTCTGTACTCCAAGAATTTTAAGGATTCAAGTCTTTTAAATTCTTTAAAAGCCCTAAACACAACTGTACTTCAATTAGAATGAAAACAACTTAGTATCTATCGATTCTATCGGCTCTTTTAATGCCAACGCAACTGTACCGAATCAAAGGCTTGAAGATGCTCCTGTACTTAAAGAACTTTGATGTCTCCAGGTCTCTTTTGGGTTCTTTAAAAGCCTCAAACACAACTGTACTGTCGAGTCTCTGATCCGCTTCTGTGATGGAAGGAATCCACCCTGTCAGCTTCGTTTGAAGCCCCAAACAAAACTGCTCTGAAGGCAAGCAGTTTCGTCTCTTTGAGTCTGTGGACTCTTCGGGTTCCGTCCACTTTGATTGCCGCTTCTGGCTGCTCTGTGGGCCAGTGGAAAGTGGCGTCTGTTCGTCGTCGTTTAGTGGCAACTAAATTACGCCCAGGCGTCCCCAAAATTGCTGAAAGTTGTTTAGTAGCAACAAATTGTAAAACGCTTTGTTGTTGCCCGTCCTTCGTCTGGCTGTGTGTGTACTTTTTTTTTTTTTTGGCGAGCTGCCTACTCCCCAAACAACACACACACACACTCGGGGGGGTTTAAATAACGTTGCTGGCATAAAGGTTGCATGAACTTAGTTCTGGCCATGAAGCCGCATATTATCAATAAATTGCATCTGACTACGGGCGAGGGCCAGAAAGAAGGCCAAAAACAACAACAACAACGACAGCAAAATGCCTCCCAGATTGGTTTGGGCTGCCACCGAAAAAAAGCAGAAGGGAGGGGGGCCGGTCTGCTGGTTGTACCGTTGCCATGGCCAGGACCCACTGAAAGGCAGTTCATGTGCTTCATGTGCCCGTCCCGGCCACGCCCGGAAGTAAACGTATTATTAAAAAGGCGCAAAATATGTGTGCCCAAGCCTTTTGCTCTATGCGGCGGGCAGGAGGCACCGGAAAATGGAAGTGAAAATGCGATAAGGCGGGTGGGAGGGGAGCTGGGTAAAAGCCTGTTTCGAGTGTCTGTGTCCTGGCACCGCACCTTGTTCTAATTTATTTATTGTTGTTCCAACACACACACACACGGGGTGGGGGTGGGGTGTGGGGGAAGGTCTGGTTCCGGTCCCCGTAGTCCAACATGGACACGCAAATTTGGCCCAGTAAACACCCCGAGAACCCGAACCCGATCCCTGTTTTTGTTGCTGTCCAACTGCTTGCCCCGTCCGTCCGTCGTTGGCTACGTAAAATTTGTGAAAAGTCAACAATGGCGATGCCAATTTGATGACTTCCTGTGCACAGTGGATGACAAATGGGGCTGCTCCGGTTCCTCCGGTCGGTCGGTCGGTCGGTCGGTCCGTCGATAGCGGATCAAAAATACTATCAAAAATTAATTGGCACTGCAATCGAAAAGAAAAATTGATGGACGAGCGCGCGCATTCGACGCTGCGGCCACGCCGAAGCCTTTGACGGAAGTTGAATGGAAAGGCAGGAAACTTAAATTTCTTAAGCATTTGCTGGAGGGTTCTTGAGAGGAGATTAAAGACAAAGAGAAATATTGAAAGAAGGAAAGTAAAATTGAAAGCGGTTGAGAGTTGATTGAAAGTCGATAGAAATCGGACGGAGAGGAAGGAAGGCAACTTGAATTTCTTAAGAATTTGCTGAGGGTTCTTGAAAAGACATTGAAGATAAAGAGGAAATTGAAAGAAGCTTCAATTGAAAGTAAAATTGAAAGCGATTGAAAGTCGATAGAAATCCCACAGAGAGGAAGGAAGGAAACTTAAATTTCTTAGGCATACGGCTTGAGTTTCTTAACTTTGGGAGAGAGCAGATTAAAGACCAAGAAAAAATTGAAAGAAGCTTCAATTGAAAGCGGTTGAAAGTTGATTGAAAGTCAACCGCCAGCGGATTTGGAAGCCACCTCATCGAGTGGTCAGCAGAGAAGCCCAACGAAAATCCCCCGATGACAATGAATTTGAGCCTCTCACAAATCCCCCCCCCCCTCAGGTTGTTTAAGCCAACTAATTGCCCGTTTTGGCCCACTGTGGCCCCCGCCCCCGGCCACGCCCCTTTTGGTTGGCCATTATGAAGGCTGATGGCTGGTGAAAAGCGGCTTAAGCAAGCAAAATGCGTTTGAAATAAAAACAAACGGTAACTACCATACAACCACCGTTAGCCTGCCCCCTGCCACTCGTCAGCTGATTTCTCGCATATGTTGGTTGATCCTTGGGGGGTGGGGGGTTGCGTTTGTTTCAAGTTTATTGATGTCGACGTGCGTTTTTCATGCCTCAACACACCGATAGGCGTCCACGGGGCAATCGCAGATGCTGCGGAGCCGGGCAGACGCGCACTGTCGTCGATGGACAGATGGACGGAGAGACAACTGGACGGTTGGACGGCCGGCGACGTGACAAAACCCATTATAGATGCGACCGCAAAGATAACTCTGGACGACGCAGTCGGTTATACATTTTGGCAGGTTAACTTTTCACTCAACTGGCCAAACAGCCAGACAGACAGATGGGCAGATGGGAAGGGGATTGTAGGCTGGGCGACGGCTCTCCGACGGCTGTTGCTGATGGATGAACGAACGGGCAGACGGACAGTCAAACAAATGAAAAGCTGGTGAGGTCGCCCATAAAACAGACGCCGTTGCCGTCGCCGTTTGCCTCCTGCCCCCGAAAAAAGGTAAACTTTGTTGTCACTGCCGGGGGCTTCCCCGTCTGACGCAGACGTTTACACACACGCATGTGTGTGGGGGGTGGGGGGGAGGGATGTTTCCATAAATTTCATTTTGCAACCATCAAAAAGTTAAGTCAACGATAAATTGAACGGTCGCTTGATTGACTGACTGATTGAATGACTGAGCGAGGCGCTGAATGGCCCAAGGGCCGGCAATGATTGACTGACTGAATGACTGATGGAGTTTGTTTGCTAATGGCCACGCCCCCCGCCACCAACGACCGGGGAGGCAAGAAGACCCAAACAGCCGCAGATAACGAGGTGAATAAGGACGGGCAGGCGGCAGGAGGAAATGTGGCTGGGCCAAAGCAGCTGGTGGCAGGACAATGGCTCAGACAATTGCAAGGAAATATTAAATCACCGAAATTACAATCAACTGCAACGAGACAAAGAGCCAAACCAGGAGGAATCTGGGAAGGCTAAAGAGGACATCTCAGGATCAGGCTGAGTGCTTTAAAAAAAACCCTTGTTGATTTTCAGTCAAGGAAAAGTGCAAATTGCAAAGGGGGCAAAAAATATTGCCTACTTTTTAGGGCAAAAAAACCAAAGACACTCACAGCTAACGGGTTTAAAGGCTTAACTTGGGTAGATAAAAGCCACATCATCCCGACCCCCCTTCCCCCTCAGACTACACCCCTGTCTTTTTACATTTGGTTGCGATTTTCTTGTTGGGCGTCGTCTGGTGCAAAAAGACAATAACAACGGCCAAAACATCCCCGACAACAAAGCCAAATAACAACGCAATCCGTCATCCTCCTCCCACCCGCGCCAGGCAAACAAACTTGCCAAACTCCAAAAAGGCCCGGCTGTCCGCTGTCCACTGTCCGCGTATCATAGGCTGGACAGGAAGGCGTAGAATCGCCGTCGAGGGCGTGGCGGTTGCACAAATAAACGCGTCTGAGACACTCGCGACAATTTGCCACTGTCCAGCCCAGCCACGCCCCCCACACGCCCTCATGTGAAGAAGGCGCGCCTCCAAGTTAATGAAGCCCGAACTAAAGCAACCGCCGGGCAGTGGCAGCAACAGCAACAACGGCGTCAATAAAAGCCACCGGGCGCTTGTTTATTTACCGTGGTCAGAAAACCCAAAAGAGAAAAGAAACCAACCAGCCAACCGACAACAGCAACGACAACAGCAACAGGATCGACAGCAGCAGCAACAATGGCGTCAAAATGGCCGACGCGCGGCCATTGCCACCGCGCGACACGCTTAATTGTGCGGCCACACACACACACTGGCACAACAAAGAGAAAGCGTCGCTTGCCAACGGCACTCGGTGCGCTCTTCAGTCAGCTGATTGTGTGGTTTTTGTGGACGCAGCAAATTTGCCTGCCGCCCCTTTAAAAATTTCATTACATTAGCCGCGCAATTTGCCAATCAACCGGAACTCCCCCCCCTCATAAGCAAATTTGGGCTAATCAAAGCGGCCAAATGTCGGAGTTCATTTGACATTTTTCACGTTGATTAAGCGCCGCTCCCAAAAAAAAAAAAAGGATGCGGTCGAAAACAAAGATAAACCTGCAACTGATTGATGGTCAACTTTCTTTGTCCTTATCCACGATCCTTCATAAAAACTCGAACGCCCCGCCAGACTGTCGATAATTTAATGGTGTGCATTTAATCTGCATTGAATTTATTATCTCGAAGGAATTAATCTTGATATGTGGCTTTCCCCACTCGCAGCCAGGCACGCACGCGGGAGATCTCATAAAAATTTGCAATTGCTCACAGCTGTCGGGGCGGCAGGACCGACCCCCACGGCAAAGTCCTTTCGTTCTCTCTCTCTAAATCTTTAAAGAATAATTTACTACAATTTCGAGCGACCCGGCGGCAGCCTCACTTCCAGGGTGGCTCATAAATGCGGGGGTGACTTTGGGCTCCCAAGTCCTGACAATGTCACGCCAGCCACCACCATCGTCCTGTTGGTATTATTGCTTTTCGCTGTCGCCTGAACTGGCGCCGTGCCAGGGCTGCCGACGCCGCCACGGCCACACAATCCGTATCCTTTTTTTGCGCTCTCCCTCGAAATTTATTGTATTAGAAACGGGGAGCAGCCAGCAGCCAGCAGCCATAATCGTTGAAGGCCGTGACGGCGGCGGCGGCGGCTCGAAATCTTTGGGCTCCAGCCAGACGCTTTGGCAGTTTGGACCGGGCGACCAGCTCAAGTCAGTCAGTCAGTCCATCATTCAATTTTAATCAGCATAACAAAATCTAAAGGGGCAAGTCCCACAAATTTGCCTTTGCCTGGGCCCGTCGTCTGGTTGATTGTATATTGGCCAACTTGTATGTCATTTGGCCAAATCTGTTTGGCAAGCAACCAGCAAGGACGACAGACAGCCTCCCCAAACTTTCTATTCTCGTTGGCCGCCATCGTTTCTCATTCTTTTATTATGGCTAAGTGAATGTTTATGCCCGATTTCCTTGCATATGTGGCCCCTGTAATATATGCTCTATTGTCCGGAATTGGAATGACCAGACGACTGTCCTTTCATCCTTGTTCGTTCGCTCCTCGCACTGCCCGGCCATTTGGCATTTGATGGGCTCTGATTTCATTTCGGGCTTGTCTGGTTTCCTCCTCTTCTTCTTTTTTTGTTTATTAGCTGGCATTTTTTTTTCTTAAAGGCCTGGGGTCCCTCTCGATGTCCTTGTTGCCTGCTTGTCGGTTTTGTTTGTTGAGTTGGTAACTTTTTAAACGATTTCCGGTTCCCGTTTCCCTCTCTCCCTTTCTCTGTGTGTGTGTGTGTGCAAATCGTTTTAAGATGAAGTTGAAAGGCGAAAAAAGGAAATCGAGGGGGGGGGGGGCAAGCACCTTCACAAGTCAATTGAATGGCCAGACGAGCGTCGAACGGCGAACGCCGCACGCCGCCTCAAATGAATGCGAAAAAATGTGAATGATGCGACGAACGAACAGTCGAGTCGATTCAATTGGCCGGGTCAGCTGCATTTGAATGGCCGATTGTCCGACTCAATCGCATTCACGTCAACGGACACGGCTAACGGTTAAAATAAAGCCATCTCAGGCGCATAGAACACTCGCAATTCAACTAACTTTTTGTCCCATTTTTTTTATTGCAGGTGCGATTGCTCAACGGGAATACTAAATATCACCAAACTGGGTGAGTACTTTCAACACTTTAAAGAGCGCAGAATGAGCTTAGAAGATCTTTAGGAATCTGGGGAACTTGAGATCTAAAGAGCAGCAGAGCAAAGGGATCAAAGAATCTAAGAAAGTCTGCGAATATTGGGCATTTATATCGGGAAGAGCTAAAAGATTCCGATCTAAAGATATTTAAAGGGCTGAATAAGCGTTTATCGGTTTCCTAATGGATCTGGCGGTTTCCCGATCCCGATTCCTAGTTAAAGATTCCTTATCTATTAATATAGAATTGGCAGATTCAACGTTAATTAATTTTGAAGGAGAATTCTCAAGGGGTATGTCGGTTTCTCGATTTGGTGGTTCTCTCTTTCTCCATTTCGATCCTCAGTTAAAGATTCCTTATCTAGTATTGATATAGAATTGACAGCTTTAAAGTTGATCAGTCTTTAAAGAGACCCAACCGACGGGACTCTGAATTTCTCAAGGTCTCTGTCGGTTTCTCGATTTTCTGTTTCTGTCTTTCTCTCTTTGGCTACTCGACTTCGATTCCTAGTAAAAGATTCCTTAATTATTGAAATAGAATTGGCCGATTCAAATTTGAGGTTCGCTTTCAACGCCAGGACTCTAAAAATCCTCAAGGCCTCTGTTGGTTTCTCGATTTCCCGTTTTTCTCTTCCCCTTTTGATTTCCATTGTTAATTGCAAAAACCGAAAGCAACTCCGTCGCTGGTCAGGCGATTAAATTTCATGGCAACGTTACCTCGAATTCTTTGGGCTTCCCTTTCGCTTGCTCCCCCGCTTTGTGCTCTTTCACTTTCGCCCTCGAAGTTGTGGGGATTTTGGTCATTAACATCATTCACAAGGGTCAGTCAGTAAATCAGACATCAAATGGAAGTTCTGCTGCCGTTTCTGCTTCTTCTGCCCATTCAATTGTCTGCCTCGAAAGAGGATTGACTTAATGGGATTTGATTGAATGTTTATGGATGCATCGAGAGTCGCACTGCCGAGCGGAGAATGCAAATGTCCCCCTCGTCTGGCTTTCAACGAATGACACTTAACACCCTGAAGGCAAATTAGTTGCGCCTTAACCCAAGCTCAGTTGCTTTTTTCGCAACAGATTTTTTATGATGCCCGAAATGGTGAAGTGCCCAAGCGCCCAGTCGGCCGCTCTCCTTCGCTTTGTTGCACGCACAATTGTGCAAATTGACAGATTTATAACAGAATGCAATGAATAACGGGATTAGTGGTGGTGCGTGTGCAACACACGCAGACGGGGCATACACAAGGGGGTGGCAGGATGGCGACAACTGCAAGGCAGCCACCCTCGGGGTCACTCACTTTCGATGGAAATCGATAAACGGCAGAGACTTTGCGGACAGTTGGACAGATCGACCGCAGATTTCAACAGGCGTCTTAATGGGCCCAGCGCCTTGCGCTCAATTGAACGACGCCACAAAATCTATGAAGTTCAATCAGTTTTAATTGATTCATTTCAATGACGACCAACGACTGCACGGAAGTCGTTGTTGTTGTTGTTGTGTGGACGGACAGACGGACCGTTAATAAATTTATTATCTTGGGAATCTGATGCGCTCAATCCAAAGCGGAACAGACCGACGTCGACCTCCGCCGACCGCCGACCGCCGCCCGCCGGCGGAACGGAAGTGGCTCGTTGGGAAATTGAAACGGAGCCTCCACCGCCTCGAAAAAATTACGCTTATGATTCGAGTTGAAAAGTTGAAATTGATGCTCCACGTTTTTTGGGCGAGATAAGTCGAATTAATCGTATCTACTGCAAGTCTGTCGGCTTGTCTGTGGCTCGTTTGTGGCGATGACTCAACTCGTGGGGGTTGCAAAAGAATTTTCCTTTACTTTCTCTTCTTGTATGTAGAAATCTTGGGGGTGGAAATTTGCCAAACTTGTAATGATTCCCCCAGCCCCCCGATCCAACCCCTGGTAATCCAACCAACGACCTTCAATCATCGATTCCACCGCAGAAACGTGGCGTGAAGTTGGCTCTTCTACGCAAATCGCTGCTGACTGTACTTTGCTTTCAGTTGACTTTAATTTAAAAACTGCTGGGCGAGGCTTTTCTGCCTAGGACTGTTCTATTTGGGACTGCCTCCGATGACCTTCAATTATCGATTTCTCAGCAGAACTACTGCGCAAAGTTGGCTGCTCTACGGAAATAATGTTTGAGGTGCTCAGCTTCTTTTAATTTAATAACTTATTGGCGATGCTTTTTTGCCTGTGACTGCAGTTTGGTTAGGCATTTTTCTAGGCCCCAAATTCACAGCTGATTCTGACATTCAATGAGCTTCAAACTGCTCCTTCAACCAGGCAATGGAGGCGTTTGACTTGTCATAATTGCCAGCAGGCAACTCACGACAAGTAAAAGTGAAATATAGTAGACTTTCGGAGGCAACTGTACTCCTTGTCCTCTAGCTAATCTAACACCCACTCTTCGCCTGAGGCAATTGGGCTTAATCGAAGAACTAGCTCTCTCTGCCTATAGTAAAGCTTTGGAGCCAACTGAACTCCAAAAAAGTGTGCTCCCTTTTAGTCGATTTAAGACCAACTCTCTGTCTGAGGCAACTGTACTTCCACCTCTCCGCATAGACAGCAATGCTGACATCCAAAGAGCCTTAAACTAATGGACGAATGAGCTTTCTGAAGCCGTCCACCTTTGAGGCAACTTTACTCAAAAGAAGCGAA
This sequence comes from Lissocephala sabroskyi, assembly GCA_037075105.1. Lineage (NCBI taxonomy): Eukaryota > Metazoa > Arthropoda > Insecta > Diptera > Drosophilidae > Lissocephala > Lissocephala sabroskyi. Next base: position 2,150 of record JBAMCP010002399.1, on the reverse strand, counting down.
GCTCTTCTAACCGATTTAAGACCAACTCTTTGCCTGAGGCAACTGTACTTTTATGAGCTTTAATTTATTCAAAGAATCAGCTTTCCGAAAAGATCCAATTGCTTTTCAAAGCTGTCCACCTTTGGAGGCAACTCCAGAGAACTGTGTCTCTCCCGAATGACATTTGAATACGCTTTCTCTTCTCTACAATATAAAATTCTACTCACCATTACAATGCTCCATTTGTGGCATATGTGACGCAGGGCCTTTTTGTAGCAGCATCACGGTTTTATGGTCCAGAAGTTCTTTTTCGGTTTCGCTCCAGTGCCAGTGGCCGTGCCGGTGGCCGTGGCCATGACAACCGACCGCCCAGAGGCCCGCTGAGTGTCCGCCGAACAGCGCCGGGCATAGTTGAAAGGCGACATCGAGGCAGCCCCGCCTCCCTCCGCATGGCACTCGCCCACATGGCCGCCCATATACCCCGACATGCCAGCAATGCCCTGGTCCTCCCCACAGGAGGCCATGCTGCTCTTCGAGGTCGAAGTGCCCGAGGCAGTCGACGAGCGGCAGCTCCTCAAATTATGCGGCAAGGTGTTTCCATGGACATGCCCATTATGATTGCCACTGCCGCTGCTGCCAGTGCTGCTCAAACTGAGGCTGTGCTGGTTCGGATGATGGTTCGGATGATGGTGATGATGATGCTGATGCGGCTGCTGCATGGCCGCTGCCGACGGGTGCTGGTGGTGGTGGTGGCTGCTGTGCGGCTGGCTGTGGCTGGTCGGAGTGCCGGTCTTGTAGTAGCGCAGGCTCTCGTTGTAGCTGGCGCCGCTGCTGCTGCCGCTGCCGCTGAAGCCGCTGTCGAGGTCGCCCTCGTCGAACTCCGGGTTGATGCAGCTGCTGTGGCCGTGGTGGTGCTCCTTCAGCTCCATGGAGTTCAGGGTGGAGGACAAGTTCTCTAGACTGGCATGCGAGAGGGCCCGCTGCTGGGGGCCGGCGGCGGTCATGGCCGAGCTGGCCGAGCCGCCCAAGAGTCCCCCACGCCGGGGCCTCTGGCCAGTGGCCAGGCTCTTGGCACTGCCGCCCACGCCAGTCACGCCCACCATGCCCACGCTGGCCGGGCCCATCTTGGCCTGGGCATTGGCAGCAGCCACGGCGGCTGCTGCGGCCGCAGCTGCCCCGCTGGTGGAGGGCAGCTCGTCGTCATGATCGTTGGCCGCGCTGCCGCCATGGCTGGGGCTGATGTCCGGGGGGGTGGGCGGCATGATCAGGGCCTCCAGGGACAAGTTGAGCTCGTCCAGCACGCGGAAGTGGTTGTGCTGGACGCGGCGCAGCTCCTCCTTCACATTGCCAGCTCCCGAGGTGGCTATGCGGTTGTCCGAAAGCACCTTGCGGATCTTCTGCTCGTTGACCTCCTCGTAGAGGTTCTCGGTGGTGCCGTACCGGGTGGTGTAGGTGTGGCGGTCGCGGTCCTCGGTGCTGGGCGAGGAGGAGGTGGACTGGCCGCTGTGCGACGACTTCGAGCGGAAGCTCTTGGCCAGCAAAGCGCGTATCGAATTGCGTGGCGGGCTCTTTGAAAGGCCACCGCCAGCGCCGCCGGCACCACTGCTGCTGGCCACAGCGCCACCCACGGCTCCTCCCACAGCCGAGCCGCCATTAGTGTTGGCGTTGCTGGCGCCGCCGTCCTTGTGTGGCACATTCGTGTGGCACTTGGCCGCCCCGGGCTCGTAGTAGGCATACGAATAGACGTGATTGAAGGGGGCAGCGGCCGCGGCCGCCCCGCCGTTGTAGGCCACATGCAGGGAGGGATTGGAGGACATGCCGCCCACAGCTCCGCTGTGGTGCGAGGGCGTCGACGTGCTGGGCGTCATCACGCCGGCAGCGAAGCCATAGTCCAGCGACGAAGTCGACGACGACGACTGATTGTTGCTCGAGTTCGTCGGCTCAAAACGCTCCATGGTGGCCGCTATATTCTTCCGCGACCACTTCACCTGCAAAGGAAGCTCAGTTAAGAGGGGAAAAGCTCGGCCAAGGATTCAGCCAGCTTACCTGTTGTTCGACGTCCATTTTGTGGTTGCTGCGCCGGCTGTGGCCGCCGCGGCGACGCCGCTCCGTGAAGGCCTCGCCATGGAGCATAAGCATCTCGCCATTGTGGCCGCCGCCAGCGCCACCGC
>JBAMCP010002398.1:0-12636 GCA_037075105.1 Lissocephala sabroskyi | reverse complement strand
CACCCCCCCCCACCACCCACCCCCCCCCACCCCCCCCCCCCCCCCCACCACCCCCCCCCCCACCCAACCCCCCACCACACCCTAAAAACAGCTGGTAATCCAAGCCCGGCTTGGAATGGCAAACGCCCCCCTCCCCCCGCACAACAGAAGCTCAGAAGTCTGCCCGACTGTCCAGCTGTCCGCGTGGACTTCTGTTTCTGGCTACGTGGTCGTCAATTTGGCTATCGATTTCATCAGCCCGCCCGATAAGTCGCACAAATCCCACTGTGCCCCCACCCCACCCCCGAAATATTTGAGATATCGTTATTTAGTATATTTTATTGAATGAATTTGGATGGGGAGGGGGAAAAAAAAATCAAATTGAAACGTAGAAAATAGAAAAACCAAAAGATAACCGAAGTTTTCATTACCACCGTCGAGTTTTTATCGTCGACGGCGGATCCGTTGCTATATCTTTATATATGTTTATGTCTACGATATATATATGTATATATGTGGGTATATATGTATGTGTGGGTATATAAGTGTGTATATAAATTGTGTGAAAGTTGAAGGCTTCGGAGAATTTTGAAAAACAAATTTAAACTACCAAAAAAAAAAAAAATTAAAAAAAAATGTTTTTTTTTAACAAATTGGCAAATGGAAATTACAAAAAAAAATTAAACAAAATTGTTAAAGAAATTAATTCACACAAAAATTGAAATTGAACTTAAAATTTACATTTTTTTTTACGTTTTTTTTAAATTTATGTTACTTTTTTTTTAACGATTTTTCGTGGTTTTTTTTTTAGTGTTTGCTTCATTTGGGGGATTATAAGTGTGGTTAGATATTTGTGATCTCTTAGCTTGCTCTTAACGTGGCTAACGCACTGCTCGAGTCTCGGCGTCGACGCGCCTCCTCCCCGCCCCCGAATCTTTAGGATTTGTGATGTTGTCGAGGGGGCGGGGGTGTCCTTGGTCTACTCCTCGATGTTGTAGAGGAAGTAGTAGTTCTCGTTGTCCTCGCTGGCGGCTGGCGGGGCCTTGGGGGACTTGCGCGAGAGCGGCACAAAGCCCATGAACAAAAACGCCTCGACCAGGCAGGCCCGGTCCGGCTGGTCCTTGCGCAGGACCATGACAATGCCGTCCACCTCTAGCTTGTCCTCGGCATACTCCAGCAAGCTGAGGAAAGTCTGCTTGGAGCCGCCCGGCGGCAGGTCCTTGGGGAAGGCCACGTACAGCATGTTGTTGACCGGATTGAGGACCGTCTGCCAGTTGGTGTATTGGTCCTCGCTGACGTGCAGCTTGAGGGTGATGTGCACGGGCTGTTGGTGCTGCAAGATCTGGCGCAGGACCTCCTGGCAGTCGTCGGCCGAGCAGAGCGAGTGCGCGTCTTCGGAATCAGAGCATTCCGAGGACGAAGACGGCGACGAGGCGCGTGAGCTGGCCTCGAACAAGCTGCCGCCAGCCGAGTCCACCGAGGACTTGCGGCTGAAGCCTGCCAAAGAAATCAAATCAAAATTAAATGGAAAAAGGAAAGAGGACGAGGCCCACTTACCCGTTAAGAGCGATGCCCTATCGTGATCTGATCTGTGGTGGGAAGCATCAGGACCACCACAGAGGCCCTACACCGAGAGAGATGCGGTAGGAGTCAGTCGACATGCACGACGAAGTCGAGATCGAGCGGACCTTGCCCTCAGCGCAGCTGGCAATTCCGCTGTCATTAAATTCTCTTCTAACGATACCACTACTTAACTTTGGGTCGCTGCAAGCAAGAACACAAAGCACAAATCAATGAGCGCTTAATTAAATGCCTTTTTGGGTGGTTCAGTGGGCAAGTTACCAATTCATGGTTATTGGAAGTTTTGGGTTGGTGTTTACGGCGCAATAGCTTTGTGGAAACTGCCTGCAAGTGGCGTTTATCGCCAACGAGGCAAAAACAATTAAACTGCCCGTCTTTTTTTATGACGCTGGCCCTTGCGTACACATAAAGATAAGGAGAGTGGCTGTCGCAGTTCGCTTATCTGGTGTTTGTTTGAATTGCGCGCCCAAGTGGCGGCCGGCAGCGATAGGCAGCGTGGTCGGAAATACAACCCTGCGTTTGGTGAACTCACCACAGCATGGCGGCCGCAGCTGTCAAATCTACCGCAGCACATATATACACACACTCGACTCGCAAACGTTTTGCGTGAAGAAAAAAAAAGCGGCCGTCGCAAAAAAACAAGAAAAAATCAATAATTACCTCGTTTGGTGTGTGAAAAATTAACTAAAACCAGAAAATGTCGATCGGCGTGCCCATCAAAGTCCTCCACGAGGCCGAGGGACACATAATTACCTGTGAAACCATCACCGGCGAAGTCTACCGCGGCAAGCTAATCGAGGCCGAGGACAATATGAATTGCCAGATGACACAGATCACCGTCACCTACCGCGACGGACGCACAGCCAACCTGGAGAACGTCTACATACGCGGCTCGAAAATCCGTTTCCTCATTTTGCCGGACATGCTGAAAAACGCCCCGATGTTTAAAAAGCAGACGGGCAAGGGCCTCGGCGGGACGGCCGGCCGCGGCAAGGCGGCAATACTCAGAGCACAGGGTGAGTCAAGTTCAAGCACTTTGCTGGCCCAAAGACTAAAATTATTTTTACAGCCCGTGGACGGGGCCGTGGCGGGCCGCCAGGCGGAGGACGTGGAGCACCCGGCGGCAGCGGTGGCGGTGCTCCTGGCCGCGGCAGTTGGAACAAAGAACAGGGCAGCGCCTGGCAAGGCGGCCCCACCGGCGGACGCGGACGCGGCGGCCTCTAATTTCGGACAAACAGAGGCGGGCATTTTTTCTAATTTTAAGTCAACGGGCGGGCATAATTTCAATAAACCCCTTTGGAAAACGTATTCAACCACAGGACACCAACGACTTTTCTTCACTCAACCTGCAAGGAGAAAGTTCAGCGGTGAGTCCACCCAACACCACAAAGGACAACACAACTAAGTTAATTTTGAACAGAACAATTCTCAATCGACGCTTCTCGAATATTATACAAAGAGAGCAATTCCATGACAGTATTTCGATCTGTTTAGCTGGACTGTCGACGGATAGCTCTCTTCATTTCGCTATTCGCAGCAAATCTCCTCGGCTCGTCACTGCAGACAACGGACACAGGTCCCTGGCCAGGACCCAAAGAGACGACAGACAGATTCCGGGTTAGTACAACCGTCGGGGCTTGTCGAATTTTAGACAAAGAGAGCAATTCCATGACAGTTTCTAAACTTCCACACGGGACTGTCGACGGACAGCTCTCTTTATTCACTTATTCGCTGGTGCAGGAGGCGGCCGGACGGCCCGACGCTCCAGCTCAGTGCTTTTGGGTTAATTGACATTCAGTGGACGGCACAATAAAAAATGAACAAATGAATTTGAACGACGCTCGGTCCGGCGGGCGGAAACATCAGTGACGCCAGCAGCAGCTTTTCTCAGAGACAAATCAACAATTTTCCGGCTGCCAATGAAGAGACAACAAACGGAAAGCAGACGCTTTAAATACCCTAAACTGGAGCTGATGATCTCGAGATGCTTTGGGAAACATAAGGGCTTCCAGATTCTAGAGGAATCTATTGTAAAGTTCTTCAAGCCTTATCGACTATATAGAAGATCTCTGTGGGAAACTAAAGATCCCAACCAGAAGACGAAGACATAGTTGGTTTTATAATCTAGAGGAATCTTTTAAGAAGCCTTCCCAGCCTTTTCGACTATATAGACGCTCTCTGTGAGGAAACTATAGATCTCATCGGGAAAACTTCTGTGGATTTGTGAATACGTAAGAAATTTTGAGTTCCTTTTTAAGGTATTTTTAGATACCTTGCAGGTCTTTGAGAATATATAGTTTTCGATTAATTATTTCTTGTTCTTCAGAAAACTTTTATGGACAGTAGAGAGTGGAAAATCAACGGTCTTTCGGAAGTGAAGTTAGGAGCTGATTACTTAAAAGAGAAACAGATAAAGGAGGTAAAATTATGGGAGACTTTAAGGAACTTAGCAGTCAGAGGAATCAAAAGAATCTCTATTGATCCGAAGGAACTATCTACTCTATCTAGGACTTCCCGAAAGAGTATAATCTCTTCGACGCGAACCACTAAAATAGATCATTATTATTGTGTGGATCTTTTGTTGATCGAGACAAACAAATTGCGCATTTGGCAAAGCATGCGAAATTGAGAGCCGCCAGAACTGCCGGTTGAATCAACCACCGGAATGTCTGCGGCGGCAACGAGGACCAAAATCCCAGGGCGACCCCAAAAAAAGATGAAACGTGCTGGGCGGTGGGCGTGGCAAACCTACCCAAGCAGCTGATCCTCCTGCTGCGGCTGGGGAAGCTCCGCCTGTTGCATGGTTGGAGTTGGGGAAGCGAAGAGTTCGAGTTTTTATCACAGAAATGGAATTTTTGTAGTTGTGGTTCTTTGATTATCACAGTTCGGTTAGGAAAGTTGTTGGATGTTGGAAAACTTTGGTTAATTTTTGTTGTAGTTTTCTTTTAGGGAACTTGAATGATTTTTAGAATTTCCGACGTGGCGCAGCGTTGGACGTTTGTCTGGCGACTGACAGCCTCCCGCTTAATGCGGCGTCATTTATTCAAACATCCAACACACACAGGCCCACACCTCACCCCCACACACACACACATGCACTCACGTGTGTGCCGCCGGGCAATTGAGTGGCCCAGGCCTAAGGGGCAATTTAAATTGAAAAAAAAGGTACAGTTGAAAATTTAAATTCTTATACGGATTTCAAAGCGGCCACCCACCTCCCCCCCGCCTGCTGAAATAAACTGCAAAAATGCAACGTTGACGTTGCAAATTGCGAAATTTTACACACACACAGAGCGAGGCAGTTGGGTTGTTTGTGGGTGGAAAACAAAACAAAATTCTAAATATAAAAAGTAAGAAAAACAACGAACTCTGCCCGCGCCAGTCTTTGTTTTTGGCTAATGGGCTTGTTTGCCTTTTGGGTTTATTAAATTAAGAGAATTGGTTGATGGGCGATAAGCCACAAGCCAATTTAACCGTTATGGGAAACGAGTTGATTGCATGAGCAGCCGGAATAATTGCCAATCGCCGCCAAACTTCCATCATCTGCTGCACACGTGGAGCTTAAATAATTGCAAAATCGATTGTTGGCCTCATGCAATGCAAAACTTATGGCCCGATTCACAGGGTTGTCACCGTTAAGCCACGCAACTCAGACAGCAATCGATATTGACCCTGACAGGAAGATCGATTGAGACAGGAGGAATAATCGACTAGACGTGTGCTAAAACAACCGATAACATAAACGGAATCGATTATTAAGTTTACAGCAGCCGCAAGAAAAATTCTCTTGCGGAAAACCAAAGAGAGGAGGGGCGTCCATAAAAAACGTGGACGACCGACGAGGCCACCGCGCCATATCTGCACCCCCTCACGCTCACGCACACCAACACGTGCGTGCTTTTTTCTTATATAAAATTGTCGGAATTTCAATGGTACTTGAAATGTGATTGGAGATGTCCGATTTCTCTGGGGCCTTCTGATTTCACCAAACTGGCGCGTCTGGCTTTATTCAACCTGTTAGGTCAGTTCTCGTATTTCCCTTTAGGGAAATTAATGATTGCTCAGTTTACATGACCAGAGGGAGTCACGTGACATTAAATTAGATCGAAACGATATCGAAACACTTGGGATAGGCTGACTCACCCTGTGCATTTGCCTAGAATTCTAGGAAATTTCATAAGAACTCAGGAATTTTCTATCTCGGTAACTGGAAGTTAAGTCAACAGTTTGCACGAATCACACAATCCCTGAATAAATTAAAGAGGCGTCTAGTTTAGATAAGAAAGATTGGGAACGGGACGATAGTTGGGTGGCAGGGTTATTAAAATAATTAGGGTCGTTGTTGTGTAAGAAACTCAAATAAACTTCCGAGGCTGTCAGCAAACAAGCCGAATGACGAGAATGATGAGTTCTCTTGGGTTCGGTTGGAAACTCCAGCAAAGAAAACGGTGGGTAAACATCCCTAAGACGTAGTTAAATGTGTAAACAATAATCTCAGAGTTTTGGATGACAAAAAAAAACAATAAACACACAAGTTTTTTATAGACCTTCTGGTCGCCCAGATAAGCACTCCGACGATCCGCTGCTCGATAAGATAAGCTAAATAAACGTGAAACTAGATCGCCGTCGCGCCAGATAAGGCGGAAGGTTAAAGGAAGTGAGAAATCCAATCTGAAAGAATCAGAATCCTGGTGTACGGCCAATGGAAAGTTCCAGCTAGCCGAGCTTCCTTATGCTCCGTGGAAACTTGTTTGGTTTGCGGCCAAACAAACCGGTTTATTGGCTGCTTCTTCTTTTTTCGCCGAGCTCCACCAGCGGAAGGGGTAAGTGCAGTCGAGCGATAAGAAATCTGCGCAGCTTCGGCTCGTCAAGTCCCGTTTGGCCATGCGGCTAGGGGTGGGGGGCATGACGAAACAAAACAACGAAAAGCGCCATAAACGAGCGGTAGCGCGAGATCGAGAAAATTCCAGGCAGACTCGCCTGGCAGAGCAGAGACTTCGCCAGCGACCTGCCCTGCAATCGTGACGTATGCTTTGCTTATTTATAACTGTTATTGTGTCTCATTTTTTAATAGGTGTGAACGAAAACAAAGCATAACTTCAGTTTCGCCCCACACACACACACACGCAACAGAAAAACCGTTTACGTAGGCCTGTGTGTATGTGTGCGTGCGGTCATACGGTCGTCGTCGGGCAAGGGGTTGCCAGACTGTTTGGACAATTGGTGTCAATTGGAGAAAAATAAAAAAATGCAGGCAAAAAATTACATAAGGCATAAGAAATTGATTGAAATGATTGGAAATATTGTTATTTAATTGCCGTGTTTTTCTGTTTTCTCTGCTGCAATTCTGCAAAGAGCAGAGCAGCGCGCAATGGCAACATGGCTGCCTCGCTCTGTCGCTTACGTATACGTAAACACTCTCACGCATACTCATGCAGCAACAAAGGGAGAGGGGAGAAAATCAAAATAAAAATAAAGTAAAAAATAGATTTCAAAAAAACCACGCATATGCATATTTTCAAGAAACTAATTGTTTACTTTACTTACGAACCGCTGGCTCTCTTAATGTATAAATATGTGCAGGTTAGTTTTCGTAGACAGGTTAGTTGATTAAGGGGGGTTAGGGGGAGGGAGAAAACAACATCTACAATTTGCACCACCACCGATCGAATTTTTTAATGCCACCAATTTGGGGTTTGGGGAATGGGTAGCCCCTTGTAACGGTACCCATGAACACTTTTTTCTCACTACAAGTATTGATTTTGTACACTGTATGGCTCATTTTGTTTGGTTGGCCATTACTTACAGTTTATTATTCATACTTGATGGCATTTTCACACTTTTTAATGGTTGCAACTTAACTCGCGAAAAGTAAAACAAATCAAACGAAATTTGACTTCTGTCGGGGTTAACTTTGTAAATCTCAAGATAAACTTGTGACGTCAATGCTTTCACTTCCACTGGTAGAACACTGAATGAGAGGCAACTACTGGTCGTCTCGCTTTTATACCCTGCGGCCGCTGAGAAAGAAATCTAGAGCGTGAGAGCGGAGATTGATTTTTTGCTCTCTCGATTTCTTTTGGCGCGCCTCGATAAGCTTAAATTTAAATTATGCAGGGTTGCTCCGACAACTCAACAAAGCTCAATTTAGAGTTTTATCTAATTAAATTGTTTTTAAATATATAAACAAAATTCTATCAATGCCTCTTAAAAGTTTTATGTATTTTATTAGACAAAAAATCGTTGTTTTAGCTGCAATTAACAAAAAAGAAGATCCGTGAGGGTGGCTACTCTATGCGTTAGAGTTGCTTCTTGAACTCTGTGACTACAAAGTTTAAATATTTCGTTGGAATTTAATTTTTTCGCTTAGTTCCGAAGCTATTATATTTCCCCGTGAGTTTATTTGCATCAGTTTTCGTGAGGTTGCCGGAATTTACTAAAAAAACCGTGCTTTTTGTCCCAACCAGTGTTGTAGTCCATTCTTTTCCGCCCGAGACCTAGAGTTGTGGCCAATTGTTCAAATTCATTGCCTGAATTCGTTGCTGCGAGATTTCTGTAGGATTTAATCTAGCAAATTTACGGAAATCCCTGTTCCTAGCACCTGAAACACCATGAGCGCCTTTCCAGGAACGTTCGCGTTCGACGAATATGGTCGTCCTTTCATCATCTTGCGAGACCAGGATAAGCAGAAGCGCATCACAGGCACAGACGCTATCAAGGTAAGAAAACAGGATCTCCGCTTTATGTCAACAGGATTTGGGTTAGTCTTTAACCCATTCATCAATTAAACCGTCCGTCTGACCCTTTACGAGGATTTTAAACCATTTGCCTACAAAACAATGACGCATCGCCGGTCGAAACTTCCAGATGTTCTAAACGGCGCCGGCTAAATGCCCTGGACTGGCAATGCTGACCCACAAATACAAATAAACGGGGAGTCTCATTAATAAAATTGCTTTTAAGTTAAAGTTTTATGAGGCTTAAGCAGAAAACAATGATTTTTTTAGTTCTTAACAAAATTGCGCCGACTTTGAGGTTAAATCGGCGCACAGATGTTCGTCGGCGGCGCCGCTGAGTCACGCGCCTCATGAGCCTTTGCCAGCAGACTAACCCGAATGTTGTTCTCACCCCCAGAGCCATATCCTGGCAGCCCGGCAAATCGCCTCCACCCTGAAGACCTCGTTGGGACCGAAGGGCCTGGACAAGATCATGGTCAGCGGCGATGGCGATGTTACGGTGACCAACGATGGAGCCACCATCATGAAGCTGATGGAGGTTGACCACGAGATTGCCAAACTGATGGTGCAGCTGTCGCAGTCGCAGGACGATGAAATTGGCGATGGCACCACCGGCGTTGTGGTCCTGGCCGGTGCCCTGCTGGAGCAGGCTGAGGGCCTAATTGACCGAGGCATTCATCCAATTCGCATAGCCGATGGCTTCGAGTTGGCCGCCCAGTGCGCCATCAAGCAATTGGACTCCATTGCCACTCCCTTCCCCGTGGACCCCAACAACAAGGAGCCGCTCATCCAAATCGCCATGACCACTCTGGGCAGCAAGATCGTGAACAAATGCCATCGCCAAATGGCTGAAATGGCCGTCGACGCTGTCCTCAATGTGGCCGACATCGAGAAGAAGGACGTCAACTTCGAGCTCATCAAGATCGAGACCAAGGTTGGCGGCCGCATGGAGGACTCCATGCTCGTCAAGGGCGTGGTGGTCGACAAGACCATGAGCCATGCCCAGATGCCCAAGGTCCTCAAGGACGTGAAGCTGGCCATTCTCACCTGCCCGTTCGAGCCCCCCAAGCCCAAGACCAAGCATAAGTTGGATGTGACCTCCGCCGAGGACTACCGCGCCCTGCGGGCCTACGAGCAGGAGAAGTTCACCGAAATGGTCAAGCAAGTGAAAGACGCCGGCGCCACCTTGGCCATCTGCCAGTGGGGCTTCGACGACGAGGCCAACCACCTCCTCCTCCAGCAGGAACTGCCTGCTGTGCGCTGGGTGGGCGGACCCGAGATCGAGCTCATTGCCATTGCCACTGGCGGCCGCATTGTCCCTCGCTTCGAGGAGCTCACCCCCGAGAAGTTGGGCTCCGCCGGCCTCGTCCGTGAAATGGGTAAGTCGTCCCCGTCTGTTTAGTTGGACGTGCTAAATTCTCGTTTTGTTTGCAGCCTTTGGCACTTCCAAGGACAAGATGCTGGTGATCGAGGAGTGCCACAACTCGAAGGCTGTGACGATCTTCTTGCGCGGCGGCAACGCCATGATTGTGGCCGAGGCCAAGCGTTCCATCCACGACGCCATCTGCGTGGTGCGCTCGCTGGTGCGCGACTCTCGCATTGTCTACGGCGGCGGCGCTGCCGAGATCAACTGCTCCCTGGCCGTGGCCAAGGAGGCCGATCAGCTGTCCACCCTGGAGCAGTACGCATTCCGTGCCTTCTCCGTGGCCCTGGAGAGCATACCCCTGGCCCTGGCCGAGAACAGCGGCCTCCACCCCATCGAGACCCTGTCCGAGCTCAAGTCCCGCCAGGTGGCCGAGAAGAAGCCCAGCCTGGGCGTGGACTGCATGCTGTCGGGTGACTCGGACATGAAGAACCACAATGTCGTCGAATCGCTGCACTCCAAGAAGCAGCAGATCCTGCTGGCCACCCAGCTCGTCAAGATGATACTCAAAATTGACGATGTGCGTTCCAAGAACGACGGCGGCATGTAAACTCTCAGCATCCTCCACCCTCCCCCACGTTTTGCTAGCCTCACCAACACACACGCGCATTTGGCACACCTCCATCGCTATATGTATTAATTTGTTTACTTTATTAATCAACCACGAGCTTCTTTGGAAAAGGAACAAAAATAAACCGCCCGCATAATCGTCCTTTGCGGAGTCTAATAATAAACTTCATACTAAAACCATCAAGATCCTGGCGGTCAGACCTTCTTGCCGTTTATGCTGGCCAACTGCTTGCGGTTGACCTGGTCGAAGAACAGCAGCCCGGCCGAGCGCTCCACCGACTCGGGCGGCACGCGGAACACCTGCAGCGGCGTCTCGTCGTCGATCACCTTGTTGGGCATTATGTAGGCCTCCATGTGGAGCTTCTGGTCGGCGGCCTCGGCCACCACCACCTTGTAGAAGTGCGTGGGCACGGCCACGGTATTCGAGCCGATCACTTCGTACTTCACGTACATTTTGCCGTCGTCCTCTTTGTGGGGCAGGTAGAGGGGCCCAGTGCACACGTAGACGTTGGGATGGGTCTTGGTGAGCTTGCGCACGTAGGTCTCCAGGCGGTTCCAGGAGTCGCGGTTGAAGCCCTGGCCCACCTGCGGGGCCATGTTGGACAGGAGGAAGGTGTCGTCGCAGTGCTTCTGGTGGAGGCGGTGGTTGCCGGCGGCGGCCATGTGGCCGCGGTCGTAGCCGGAGCGGCGGTAGTCGGTGTTCTGGGCCTGGAAGAACGGGTGGATGCTTTGGTCGGGGCGGAAGTCGCATTTGGAACGATCCACAGCCTCGTTTTTGGCCACGGACTCGGGGGTCAGGTGCTCGAACACCCAGTGGGGCACGCGATTCCTGCGGTCATAGGAGAGCACGTAGTCCGATTGGGAGCGCACGTTGTCCAGTCCGGGGAAGCCGTACTTCATGATCTGGGCTATGCGCGAAGGAGCCGCCGACAGGCTCGTCTCGCCCGGCGGAATCAGGGTGGCCGCCGAGACGGTGCTAAAAACGGGCAGGCCGGGCAGGCGGCGAAGGCCGGTCTCGTGGGGGCTTTGGCTGTGTTTTTCTGTATAAGTGCCCAGGCAGAAAGCACCCACAGCGGTGGCACCTAGCGTCAGCAATCCTCGCATCCGTGGACCGTTCATTGTGGTGGCACGATTCGGGCAGAAAACAAAATCTTAATGAATTATACTGCAACGTATTGCACAATTCCGCGCGAAGTGCGGCGCGATCGGGGCTGCCACATCGTTGTGGCTAGTGGGCACTATTGCCGGATCTAGGGAGTCTTCTTTATTTTGCAACAAGCAAAATTAAATTATTAATTTTGATCCCACAATCAAATATTTAAATAGCCAACGCGACCGAAAAGCCAAACTCGGTGTGGAAGTGTTCGAGAGGCTTGAAGTGGCCTGAGTCTGCGGGGCGTGGCTTTGGGTGTTTTAAACAATGTGAATTGATTTATTTATTTTTACTTAATAATTTAGATTTTGTAAATTTCCTAAACTGCCCCGATTTCTTGGTAATTTTCGACACACCGTTCGCATGAAATTTTTGAAATTCGCTTGTCGCCTGCCGCCCGCCCAGTGGAGAACCCAAAAACCAAATGAACAAAGAGCAACGAACACGCACACAAAAACTAAACGCTATCTAAAGCTTACCGAGAGTGTTTGGTGTTTGTGTGATGCGAGGACGGGGGTGACGGAGTGACGGAGTTACGGAAAATGCAAATAACAAAGCGGCGAGGACGATTTCGCTGCCAGGAATCGATGGCGAATGAGAGCATCTAGCGCGGCATTTGCACTTGTTCAATTGGTTGTGTTTTTGTTGTTGCTACTCCGTGTTGGTGTGTGTGGATTAAATGTGTTGATGGATTTTGTGTTGGATTGTGTCTTTTGGCCTTTGAGCAACGCTCGACGCACATGGACGGCAATTGGCGTCTTTGACTTGCCGTCCAAGTGAAACAATTGCATTTGTTAATAACGATAATGATGGTGGTGGTGTGGGTGTGGGTGGTTGTGTTTGTGGCGAAAGCGTCGGCGGGGCGCCAATGCAGCGTATCGAATTGGTTGCAACTCCTAAGCCCCCGACAGACGAATATTACAAAACCCAGAAGTACAAGATAAAAACTAAGAAAACAATTCCAACGGCCGCTCCTTTGAGGAACATGGATTTGCGGTTTAAAGATTTGGCGTCCTTTTTGTACTTCTGCGACATCAGCGACAGATTTTGCGTTTTCGTGTCCAATTCTACAAATAAATTTCATCAGTTTTTCTCATCTCCTTAAAGGAATCCCAAGCCTACCTGCCAGGACAGTGCCGCGCTGCAGCACATCGTCGATATTCTGTACCATGATCCTTTGCACATCCTGGAGC
>JBAMCP010002397.1:0-12666 GCA_037075105.1 Lissocephala sabroskyi | reverse complement strand
GTCGCGTTGAAGCTTTTTTGGCTGTATTGGCTGCGAAAGGTAGTCATACAAAACACTGATCTTTGCAAAAAAAAATTTATTTTCATCTACAAGATGAAAAGATTTCATTTCGATGTAAACTTCTAATTTTCTATGTGACATTTATTGTACTTATAATTAATTTTGACGTTTTATCATGAAAAAGCGTTGTTAATGTCTACTGGCGAGTAATAAGCCAGAAAAACTTAATTTTAATCTTGTATGTGATCAAGTATGTAAAAGTAGATTTGCAGCATGAGTCTAATAATATGGCAAGGGACTGTAGATATTCTTCTAGCCAAGGCCCTCTCTCTCTCTCTCTAAACTCCATATTATTCCTAATCCAGTATCTTAATGAGAAACTCCACATTGTTCCTTAATGGACTCATCAAATATTATACATTATTATGAACTAATACAAGCATATAAAGTGAAACTCATAAAATAGGCAAAGACTTGATTCTTGTGTACCGGATACATTTTCAAAGATCTAGGGAAATTTAAAAAGAAGAATCCCCAAATCAAATAAATCAGATAGCATTTTGGGCAATAAAACCATTTTTTCTTTTTACACCCAGACTTCGTTATCGCTTCTTAATATTTTTAGTCTTTTCCTTTCATTCAGGTCACGAAATTAATTCAATGGAGGATGTCTCCAAAGCTTTAGAGAATTTAAATTGGTCCCCAAATATTAATTTGTATGCGTGGCAATAACAGAAACAAACAAATAAATTCTTTAAGGAAATAGCAAAGCAATTCATTACTAATTGATATAAAAAGTCCTCGATAATGAATAAAAGTGGGATAAAAAATAAATAATATTGAATGTTCATAGCACAAGGCCAAATTTAATGAGCGTGCGATATTCCTCCTTAAACAAAAATTTGTATAGAGTAAAACCAACAAAATGAGCTCTCTGCAGGGAAAAAAATCTCTGCGCTTTCCTAGACCCACAGAAAGTATCGTTTAAGCTTAAATGGGCCCGGCTGATTACCATTTTGGCCATTGTGTTTATGACTGGCGGCATTTAAGCGGCTTAAGGTTTGCCGCCGGAATGAAATCTCTGTGTGTTCATAAATTAAATGGGCCATTGCCCTCTCCCCCTACTCAGGCCCATACTCATTCTCATGCACTACCTCCCTCTCTTTGCAGTGCCCCCGAATATCGACGACTCGCTGAGCTCCAGCGATGTTATAGTGCGCGAGGGTGCGAACATTTCATTACGCTGCCGGGCCAGCGGCAGTCCGAGACCCATTATCAAATGGAAACGTGATGATAATTCGCGCATATCCATCAATAAAAACCACATAGGTGAGTAGCCGTTGCCATCGATCATTTAGCCAGAAGACAAGCCCTTTGACACCTTTCCGTGCACTCATTCGTTCTCGTTCGTCTCTCGTTGTTCCATTTCCCTGCAGTCAACGAATGGGAGGGCGATACCCTGGAGATAACCCGCATCTCACGTCTGGACATGGGCGCCTATCTGTGCATTGCGTCGAATGGAGTGCCGCCCACGGTTTCCAAGCGCATCAAAGTCAGCGTGGATTGTAAGTATGAAAAAAAAGGCCCCACTACTGCCCTTGCCAATTTAAAAACATCAACTAAACACATTAAAAAACCACGGACATGGCTAAGAGAACTGCACACTGAACAATTTGCCGTGTTAACACTTTTATTGTGCGAAGCCCAAAGTTTTCATATTGCATTGTCCATTGAGTTGTTGGCCAGCGATTTTCAATTTATTCCCCCTACATGTTGACCAGTCGCCAACTTCCCAGTGCCTGTACCACCCACAGCCATCCGAGGCTTACAGTTGGGACTCATATTTCCATTCCGTGCGCTACCGGATTAAACCGAAGCATAAACTTGCCGGACAGTGGGCCAAAAGCAGGCAAACTCTTAGCAATTTTTATGGGATTATTCATCTCGCATAATTGACACAACTTTCTGTTATCAATTGAATTTAGCAAATATTCAAATGGAATGGGATTCATAATTGGTCAAGTTTTAATCGACAGAACAGAATTGTATTTGTTTATGCTTCGATTTCAAAGTTTGAAAAAGAATAATAATTAAGTTTTAGAAAAAACTTTTTGAATTTCTCTGGAATGGTCAGAACTTAATTTCCACAAAAAAAAGTCTAACATTTTCCATGAATTAATAAAGTTCAGTTTAAGGAACCTAAAGATAACTTGTTTATAAAAAAACTTCTGATCTTTTCTCTGGAATTATCAGAGTTCCATTTCCATTTCTGTTCGGGTTCTGAAGAAATTTCCGTGCCACTGTTGGGAATAGCAATTCGAAACGGTATTCTGGTCTCACTTGTAGCTTGTAGAAATGAAAATTCAAAGGAAAAACTAGCAAAAACCAAATCAGTATGTGGCAATCATCCCTTTTTTCGGTGGGGCCGGCCGGGAGACTTTTTTAAGATTTATTACAAACGACAGACATCACATGTTGTCATGTGCGCTGTCATGTCAGCTGCAATGGCAGCGGTGGCGGCCAGAAATTTGCTCGTTTTCTGTCACTTAAAAATGCCGCAAGCATAAATCTATTTTGTGTTTTTTTTTTTCGGAGCACCGTGTTCGCTTTGTTGCAATGACCGGTGGCAAGCCGAATGTCCAAACAAACTGAACGTGCCTCGAGTTCTCCAGGTTCCCTCACCTCTCACTTCACCGTCGCGGTAACTCCACAAAAAAAAGCTATACAAATTATTCTATGTGGGCGGAACGATGGCCACACAGCAACTAGTTGACGGGGCACGATTTGAGAATACCTAGATTGCCGCTGGAAGCAATCAAGTGGTGGGCGGCAGGCTGATATTTCAGGAGTTACGACTGAAAACTGCTGGCGTGCAATTGACTTATAAATGTCAGTGGGCCCAGAGGAAATGAACAGAATTCCAGCGAAATTGCAATATATGGGAGAGGATATAATAAAGAGACAGAAGAAAACTTGATCTGATCCTGAAATTAGGGGAGAATGATGATCTCAAAATGATTCGAGAATGCTTTCTTATAATTTTGCAGATTTGTGAGACTTTTGGCTTTCAATGATGTAAGAGAATAATATTTAGGTACCCTGTGAGTATTTGAAGCAATGGTTCTATAAATATTGAATAAGCAATGCAATGAATTTGAATGCTCCAAAAAGGCATTTTAGAATAAGACACTTTCAAGATAATTTAAATGGCCGGCCGGAACTTTTTCTAAGAGTCTTGAAAAGAACGATCCTATCGATCAAGAACTTTTTTATTTAAAATAAAAGAGTTATCATCACCTTGTGATGTGATTTAAATAAAATCCATTCGTATTTTATTTAAGAACTACAAGAACGTGGACTTTAAAATGATAAAGGCATCAAAACATAGCAGAATCCTAAAATACATCTAATTTTCCGAATACTACAAGAATTTTAGGATTTTAGATCAGGTTTATTATTGAAAGATATGTTCAATTAACGAGCTTCGAAATCTTATGAAAGGGAAACAAAAATGCCGAAATTTGATTAGTGCTTCAAATAAGAGAAATCTGTGGAGAACATCGCTGCCTTTAGCCTCACAATTCTCTCCCACCTTCCCCTCTTTTAAGCTGACTAGCAAGCGATTTCCTTTTCATCCTCTTTCGATAGTCACTCTATCTTGGCACATAACGAAGGATAATCAGTATATAATTTCTATTCATTGATGCTCTTTGCTCGGCCTAAATTGGTTCCATCGCCGGCAAATGATGGCCAACCCTTATGATTTTGAAAATCGCAATAAAATTGCCAACCTATATAGAAATATATGTATAACTTTCTTGCTGTTACCGCTGCCCACTTTGGCGTGAGTGGGTGTGTCAGTTTTGAAAGATTTTGCTCGACAAATTTTACGATTGCATATTTCCATTTGATTTTGCCATCAAAAGCTACAACCCACAAACAATTTGTTAAAAACAACTGTGACAGCTTGCATGTGTGCTTATGTCAGGACATCCACACAGCCACACACTCAGGACACCCAAACACGAGGGCAGTTGTGCGTGTGTGAGTGTCCTTTGTGTCATGTGTATACGTTTATTGTGGCGTGCGTTGCTTAACAAACAGGAAGCAACAAATTCAGCTACTGTTTCCTGTTTGCCATATTTATTTTTCTTCTGTTTTTTTTTTTTTGCCGTACTTTGGCCGTCCGGACGACCCCGTTTGAAGAGTGTGTTTCTTACATTTGTGACTGCATACTGATTTGTTGGCTTTGTGCAACAAACCGACAACGTCGACGACGGCAACGGCGACAGTCGACAGATGCCAGGAACGACCCCTGACCTGGGGGTGCGGTGCCTCTGAGAAATGGAAAAATGAAGAAACTATCGTCGTTGAATTTGCCGGTTGGCATTTACCATTTGCTATCTAATTTCGTATGCAGCTCACATATTTTGTATTGATATAATTCCCAGTGATTTCTATGCGACCGATGAGTTTAGCTCCAAAAATACTAGATAAATACTAAGAAATTCCGTTAAGCAACTGAGGCTTCTTTCAGCCCGCAAATTTGGCATAATTTACCGGCCAAGAAAACACTGAAGATTCTACACAGTTTTTCTAAAGTTTTTCCTCCCCGAATTTATCGATTCCTAAGGATACTTTTGTTTTATTCAATGCCATTTGAATGCCTTTTAATTATCTAAAACATTTTTGATGGCGGCTTTGTCCACAATCAAAGCTGATGTGCTCTTTTGGCCAGCAACTGAGAGTTCAGTCAAAGGCGAGCAAAGCTCAAAAGAGATCACCTTGGAGACCACTTGACAGAGCTCTGGACTGCCCACATCGTGTGTCCAACCTAATTGCACACACACAACGACACACACACGCCTACGCAATTACAGTCTCACACACATAGAGAGAAAAACTTGAACTACCCTTTCATTGACCCAAGTTCAGACCTTAAGGAGCAGTCAAAAGGCAAAGGCAAAAACTTAAGTGCCTGGCCGGGCTGTCTAGGGTATTTTCAAAAGCATTTCACTGGACCACCTACTTTCCGCCCCCGCCTTCTGTGGGGCGCAGTCTAACCGGCACTCAAGCCACCGGGCACTGATTTAAATTACAATTGAGTGGCGACAACAATTCTGTGGAGGCAGGAAAAAAAGTACATAGAAAGTAGCAGTCGAGCAGCCCAGCTAAGTGGCCAGCCAGTCAGGTTCTACAAGGACTACAAGGACTAAAGTCAACAATAATTTAGCTTGGCGTTGAATTGGATGGTTGGTGAGCGGCTCCTTTCCCTTGCCCTTTGTTCGTAGGATAGCAGAATTTTTCCCTGAACGGTGAGTGGCATTTTCGTGACTGTGTGTCTGTCGGTCTGTCTGTCTGTCTGTCAACTTGTAGAAAATTGCAGGTGCCATTGTCGAGTGTAAACAAGTTGAAAATTAGCCGTTAATGAAGCCTCGTTACGCTGCGCAAGGGGATTACAATGGCCGTTGACCATTGATTGTATTGCCGGATGTTTGGCAATATTTGAACAATGAACGATTGTGCAACGGCCAAGGCAAGCCAGCGACAGTTGATTGCAATTATCCACGAGAATATAAGCAACCCACACCCACATTTTTAATAAACATTCTTGTGCCCCTTAGCGACTCAACCCTTGATCTGATGGCGGTAGGCAGTGGATGGGGCCTCATTAAAATGCTCATCCGGATTTATCATCACCTGCCTACCCTTCCAAAGAACTTGACAACTTAATTAAGTGTCCATTTAGTCGCACTTAAGCTCCCGGCACTTAAGCTCATTTCGGTGATGTTGGGCATTAAAAAAAGAGCCGACTACTCTCATAAACACACACAAAAGACGCTAATTTGTGTCCGGGCTGATTAAAAATTCCATTGGATGAGTCAACCCTTTTCGGTGGCCACTTAATTGCCGGTCTTCTGGCAGGCGTAAACACAATAAAAGCCCACCAACCGCCACCGACCACGGAGGTGCGAATGACAGCGAATGAAAGTGGCTGTGCCGGAATTTATAGCATACTTTTGTGCGCCCTTAATGATGATGACACTGCGCGTCTTTTTTTATATTTTTTTGGGTGTGATGAAATGACAAATCCTCAAATCGAAAGAGGTGAGAGCGTCCAGCGGAGCCTGTTCATTAGTCTTCATTGATGCGGTCGAGTGGCGGTTTTAATTTCTTAATTAAAAATGCTCGCCGACTGGGCCCGAATTGAATACCCCAAGGTGAATGGGCGGTTGGCTTTTGTTCTTTCTTTTCGGGCACGTTGACAAATTCACAAAAAGCCTGGGGAATTTCTATAGGCATTTCAAATAATTACAACGCCAGCACAGACACTCAGCAGAGCCCCAAGAAAGTATCTCAAAAATGCAGCCGCATAATGCTATTCATAAGATTTCCAGGCGCAAAAACAACACGACGGAAGGCAGATGGAAACTTTCGCCGGGGCCAAAGAAAAATAGTTTTCCACTCTTACCCAAGTGCCGCACGGGGGCGGCAGCTGCGGGGCCAGACAAGTTTCTCTGTGGCTCTTTAGTTGGACCAAATAAAAGGTGGAGTGCCGCATGTCAGTGAGTTGTCCTGGTCTTGGCTCTCATTTAAATGAAAATCAGCAGGAAAAATCTTTCGTCCCCTTCCTCTGCCTCTTTCTCTCTCTCTTTCGATTTGCATAAGCCGAAAAAATGCATAAATAAATTAAGACTGAAACTTGAATTTAATATTTGTCTCTGCAGTTTCTCCCATGCTTCTCATACCCCATCAGCTGGTGGGGGCACCCGAAGGTTTCAATGTTACCATCGAATGCTTCACGGAGGCTCATCCCACATCACTCAACTACTGGACACGCGGAGAGGGACCAATCATCCATGATTCCTACAAATACAAGTGAGTGGATCCCACTCAACGCATCTCTAGTTTAATTGCCAAAGCAAAAGTTTCTTTCTTGCATTTGCAGAGTCGAATCGAGCATCGGCGTGCCCGCCTATAAAACCCACATGAAGCTGACAATCATCAATGTGGGCAATGGAGACGACGGCATCTACAAATGTGTGGCCAAAAATCCCCGGGGCGAAACAGATGGCATTATACGGCTTTATGGTGAGTAGATTAGCCCTGCGCCCAGCAAAGTTGCGGCAAATGCATTTTTAATTGCTCGACAAACAAAAAGTGCGTCATCAGCAACTCAATTGCAATTGCAGCATCTTCCAGAACAATGTTGACTTTTAATTAAAAGAAAATTCAGATTCCTTCAGACAAGAAGAGTCTGCCGAATTTCGCCCTCCAACTTATTTTTGTTCTACGACTAATTAAGTGCTCAGCATGTCCAATGAAAAAGTGCCGCATTGGCCTTAACACAAATTGACAAATTTTAGCCATTTAACACGAACCTGCGCGCTGCCAAATGAAACCAAAAATCCAACCGAAAATCTCGGTCGCATTTAATACAAAGTCAGGCCAACGGCTTGGGGGCTGGCGGGCAGGTTGTCGGCTTAATTGCCTGATGCGCTTGACCAGCACACGTAGAATAGAACTACCCGAAATAGAAGGCCATGATCCGCCTTCCGCCCAGCTTCGCTCGACGGCAAAGCCCTAGAGAAGGTGGAGGTTTTTTTGGGTATAATCAAGCCGGCGAAAATCAAGTCACGTGCTCTGGTTAAGGTGCGGAATTGACTGGGCCGAGCCGAGGAGGAGGCACGGCAGGGCGTAGTCTGTTTGGCAGAAGTTGGCTGGCAAAGGGATTCATATGAGTTGAAATCTCGAGGGCAAACTTAAATTTTTACTTTATAGAAACTCAACACGGCTGGGCCAATTTTCTACCTCAAGTTGTAAGTTAATATCACGTTTCATGCTTTATTACGTGGTGGCTTGCCTTTGAATTATCTTGTGCCCCGAAAAAACTTTAAGTAGGACAGGAAAAAATACCAAAAATACCAGTTGATGATTTCAATTTTGTATTTTTGGAATCTATTCACATCTGTTGTCAATTTGTGCCGCTGGCATTTTTCTCTGGTTTAATATTCATTTGCCAAATGTTGGATAGAGGAAATCAAAGAGCGGCAAAACAATTTTCCCATATTTAAATTATGCACAGCCGCATTGAAGGGCGCGCCCCATAATACCCATTTTTGTGGGCAGACTAACCAAAGCCAATGCCCGGGATGCCATAACATATTAAATGCGTAATTAAAATACGCACAAATTGAAAAAAGATTCGCTGGCAGCCGCTTTAATTATAATGACGTCGTGCATGCATGACCGACGGACGAATATAAAAATCATACTTGCATCGGGTCGCATTTCGGTTCGATTCTCTTTTTTTTCGAACGTCACATTATTATGAAAATACCAAATAATTAGCATTTTGCATAATCAACTGAAGCGTATGCGCAAAATTGTGGTTGCCGTGAAACAACAAACGAAACGAAATTCTCGTAAAAAAGAACAAAAACGCGAAGAGCTGAAATTTTTGGAATTGAATGAAACATGTGGAAAATGTAAATTTTCCGCGGGGCAAACACAACCGAAGCACCAAATAGAATATCAATGTTGAGTAAATACGGAAAATAAAACCGAGAAAAAAAAACTCCACCAGCATAATGAGCACTCGAAATTTAAGTAATCAAAAGTCAAGAGCAACTTCTCTAAAAGAAACTTGTGTGGGATTTTTTCTTACAGTTTCCTATCCGCCTACGACGGCGCCCTCAGGTCCCGATACTACCGATTTGCATTGGGCCGAGGGCTATGGAAATGGGGACTCAACGCGCTCTATTTATTCCCAGGACAAGAGTAAGTATGGTTGGGAGGATTTGGTTATGGAAATTCCCCGTCATCTGTTCCCCTTTCTCTTTCTCTGTGTGTCTTTTTCTTACTCCCACTTTTGATCATCACCACGCACTTCATCATTCATCGCATCAGGCACGCGCTATCAATCGAATTTGAATGAAATCGGCTTATCTGAACAAAAATCCTTCTCAGACAAGACCAACGCTGTGAATGGCATACTCAACGGCAGTCCCGATTCCAATTCGGATGCAGAAAACGCGGCCTGCAAAGGCTCGCGGGCGATTGCGTGGTTGATCCTGCAAATGGTTTTCTTCTGCAGAGCTTCTCGGTTCTAGTCGAGCTGTTTTTGTTGTACATCCATAAGTCTATTTAAATATAACGGTAGTTAAAGAAAATCTATCATACACGAGGGTTAATTCTAAGACAGAAACTACAAGCTAGTTAAGAGAAAAATCCCATTAGAAAATAGGCACCCGGATAGGCTATGACCCTCTCTCTCTCCTTCCTACAGATCTTGTGTCGAAGTTAAGGGTAAAAATCTGAATATCATTTTGCTTAGAATGCTGTGCTTGAATGTATAAACAATGTGAAAGGCATTTCTCATATATATGATCTAATGATATAGTATATAAACATATATAGATATATATATTTGTGCGTTAAACGCTGTTGGCATTTTTATACACCCCTTTACACGTACATGGATGCCCAGGACGAGAGAGACGCCTTAAGGTATTTAAATGCGAATTAAACTCACACATATCGAGAATATAATTTCAATTGGAAGAACAAAATAAATCACAAGCCGAGCACATTTGCTGAAATGTAGATACAAATTTAAGTTGAATGTTGGATTTCATTTAATCGGAAACAGGATGAAATAACGAAACATTAAATATCAAAAAGCAGGACCATCAAGTAAATCGAAGTTTAGAAAATTCCCAACTCCACAGTTCGATTGAAAAACAGGGTTAAGTTTTTTGAAGCATTTAAATTTAACCATTGACGGGGGCGTTATGTAAAGAACACGAAATGTAAAACATTTAAGCTTAAAAAGAGAAAAAAAATATACAAAACAAGAATGCATATTTCAAATTAAACAAAAGTATTAATTGTATTAATTAGTTGACTGGGCGGAAGAACACACAAACACTCGAGTCTATACATAAATAGATCCCAATTATGTACCCATGTAACTGGTATTTAAGCATATTAAACGAGCAGGCAAAAAACGATGTGTAAGCCTAGAATGAAGTTTAAAAATTAAGCTGCAAAAATAAAGACCCGACACTAAAATAAATCCACTCCCCAATCAACAGAAAACACACATAAATATAAATATATAAACACAAACATATATCCGAATATATACATCAGAGAAGGAACTTGCAAAAATATTAAAAACCAAGTGAGCAAATTGAAATAAAAAATGAAATTCAACAAAAAAAAAACACATACAAATTATATGTTAAATGCTTAATTAGCGACCAAATTAAACAACGCTGTACTTAAACACACAGACACACACACTGGCCATTCCACACGTTAATAAAAATGGCATAACATTAATA
Organism: Lissocephala sabroskyi; assembly: GCA_037075105.1. Lineage (NCBI taxonomy): Eukaryota > Metazoa > Arthropoda > Insecta > Diptera > Drosophilidae > Lissocephala > Lissocephala sabroskyi. Next base: position 2,317 of record JBAMCP010002397.1, on the reverse strand, counting down.
AACAATTAACGTGGTTGCAATTTGATGAAATCTGAAGAGCAAAGCGGAGAGAAAGAGAGAGCGCAAAATTGTGTACGTGGGCGGGCGGCGATGAATGCTCACCGCATTTTATTTGTTATGCAATTTTTCATTAATTTTTACAGCAGGTTTCCCGCACTCGTAACATTCAATTGTGATTGTTTAAAAAATTGCAATATTCAATTAAATTATTTCGCCCTGAACCGTGACACTTTTCACTTTTGGTGTCGGCTTCTCTCTATTTACATATATTTTTATTTTTTATTGTTCTTGTTTCGTTTTCCTTTTTTCATGCATTTTTCATTGCTCTTTCCCGAGGCTGTTAATAAAATAATAAAAATGTAATGAAATGCGTTTTCCATTGCCCATGGTTAATGTGGCATTGATGAGTGCACCGAAGCGGAGTGGACCGAAGGACGGCGCTCCAAATTACCAACGTCATTTTGCCAGTCGACGGGGTCGGCCAGTCGGCCGCGGATTATTTAATGAAAGTGTCATTGCGGATTGGCTATGAATAGCAAATTTCGCAAGCAAAAACTTCTCTTTTAAAGGTAAGAGAATTTTAAAACAATTCTTATCGGAACAGATAAAATAAATCAGAGGTCTGTGGGCTCTACTAAAAAGAGGGTGAAGATTTTTAGGGTGAAAGGATCTCTTGGCGCAGAAGTTAATAAGCTTTGGTGAGGCAATGAAAACAATTAATTAGGCCCACTTGAGTTATTTTAATTTAAAAACACAGCGACCCTAACTAACTCGCAGGAAGTCAATGCAGTGCGCAGTCAATTAAAAACTGCTCCAAATGATTTACTTCAAAGATTTCTTCTTCCGCTCTTCAAACTCTTCCCAAACAGAATTAGTTAAGACTGCTGGACTGCAATTAATTTTTGAGATAAGCAATTTGTGTTTTATAGCTTCGATTAGTTTATAACTCCATTCAGGAAGGAGATCAGATCTGTGAGATTTCAATTAAAAAATTAAATTATCCATAAAAAATCGAATTGAGCTTTCATATTTTCACAACGATGGCAACTGTGTTTTGCAATTTCTTTGTCATTTGATAAAACTGCAGGCTAAAAGCCAAACAACAACGGAAATTGAATTGCAAGAAAACCCAACAAGGATCCAATTTTTTCCCTCCTTTATGGGTTGGCTGTAGCAGAGTAGGAATGCAAATAGTTGATGAGAAAACAAGCAGAAGCGACGACTGGAAAAAGTACAGCAGAAGCCAGCAAAAGAAGGAAGCTGAAAAATCGCGACACAAGATGTCAATTTCATTACGATGGCAGGACGACGACTCATCTGCATAAAAGGGAAATTATATTCACCCACCCCACCCAGCGCCCCTTTCTGGCCCTTAAAGATTCGAAATGGAATCAGGAAAAAATCCACTCTAAAAAATGAAGGCAACGAGTTCGCCCGGACAAAGTTTCCAAGAAGCCAACAGAGGCCAAGAAAAAACCCCAAATGGCATAAAAAAATCTACCATAAAATGGCATGCAAAATGCCGAAATGAACTATTCAAAACAATTTCCGACGAGCCACACAAAAAATTCTGGCCAAAATAAAATGATTGTGTAAACGCAGTTGACAAAGTCAACAAAATTACAAATTAGCCGACGAATGGAAAAAATAAATTACGCCCTCCTTGAAAAAGTTTGCCAAATGCATCCTTGCTTAAGGACAACTGCATAATGACAGAGAGGACCAGCAAATAAGCCTGAGAAGAATATTCCTAGAATTCCAGAACCCAGAACCTCTTTTATTAACCCGCCAGCCCCACAGGCATGCCATATTTGTGTGACATTTTTAGAGTGCACTGTGCCTGGCTGACCCTTTCCCCGGCCCGTCGTCCTGAAATTCTCAAAAGTTTTTTTCGGGCCGAGTGTGGAAAAGAAAGGAAAACGCGCCGCAAAATGACGCCAGCTGCATTCTTCGGCCACAATGGAATCCAAGCAGCAAAAATTCCTTTGTGCATTCCCAGCGCTCTCCACTTAGGCAGCAGGACTCCAATCCTGGCCCCTCCACCAAACATGCACGGCCCTGGGAAGGGGGTAAACTTTTTGTGGAACATGTTTTCCATACTTTTTATCTTTGGCAATTTCTTTCCGCCAGTTTATTTTCGAGGAATGCCGAAAGGAGAATCCACTGAAAGGGAAGGGCCATTCCAAAATTACATGCCCTGCATTCTTCTCTTTGTGCAGGGCTGCGTGTGTGTGGCGGGCGGGGGTGTTAAAAGTTCTAAGTGCATTTCTCATAAATGGAAAATTGTTCAATTTGCCGATGCAAAGCACAACCTCGG